>OZ010666.1:61772388-61989888 GCA_963932185.1 Troglohyphantes excavatus | reverse complement strand
GTACAAAAGCATCCCTCATGTGACTGCTTTCCCTCCCACGCAACTTCGTTAATCCAAACCTAAACCTAAAAATGTGAACTAAAACTGAGATGAATCAATCAGATGTGTTGTGTCCAGAGTGCATTCTCCTTCTCAAAGTATCCGTATCATATACAGATTCCCAATGTAACATCGAAGCTGTGATGTCGTGCTCTGAGAAGTCCTGAGAAATATATGTTTGAACTAATCATCGACCCTTAGTTTTATACCTGTATAGTTGGACATATATCACAATCATAACGACTGCAACTATAAATAAATAAACATCATATATATATATATATATATATATATATATATATATATATATATATATATATATATATATATATATATATATATATATATATATACACACATTTTTGACATAATGAATTTTTTTGTAGTAGAAGCACTTTTGAACGTTCTTTAATAAACTTCGCTATGCTCCTAAAGAATTGAGTTCAGCTGGCTTGAAAGGTTTTCGTAGAAATATGGATTGGTCCTCAACGCAAATTTCGATAACAGAAGGTAAATAAGTAAATAACACTGTTAAAAACAAGTATTTAAAAAATAAGTAAATTGTACTCATTTTGGAATGCATTCGTTGCTTATCATGGCTCCGAATACATAAGTTTCAATTTTGAAAAAAAACAAAACTTGTACTTACAAATGAGTACAATAGGTAAAAATAAATAAAAAGAGCAGATGCTAGCCTAACATAAGTTGCCTTCATAAATCACTTTCAATTACAATTACAACTAAGGCTTACCGGAAATCGAACCCATGTCCTCAGGAATCGCAGCCCAATGTCTTATCCGTTGGACTACCAGTTCGACGTGAAGAAGTTATAAACAGAAGAAATGTTAATAAGGTGTGCCAAAAGAATGGAAAGTAAGATAACTGAGTTGTAATAACTCATTTTCCAGTTAAGCAATCGGCATAAAATAATGTGGAAAACCATCTTCTGAATACCTATTTTAAATTTGTCAGTTCGCTTTGCTAAGGTAGCTTGAACAGAAGCTGAAACTAGTAATATTAAATCACACTGCTTATATTTTAGAAAGTATGGTTTCTTAAATTTCAGTACGTCATCGCTCATTTACGATCCAATTTACTCAAAGAAAAAAAACGAGTATGTTCAGTTACTCATTTTTAAGTAACCTTTTTTTATACTGAAGATGCCCCGTCTGACGTCGTGAGTTCTTATCCATGCCTTGTACGTGCTTTGCTTTGATTCAAGATTAAATTATTTTAAAAACCAACCGTATTTAAAGTCAGCAATCAAAAACCATACATTTAAATGCTTAATAAATTTTCCCCCCTATTTCATAAAGACAGACAATTCCTCAAATCAGATGTAAAGCTACTTTGTTACAAATATATTTTATTTCTAGATTAAATCGAGTCTGAGAAAATAAGCTTAAACTGACTCATCATAAGGTTATTTTAGTTAATAATTCCATTTTACGATTCTTTTTATTGACGTTCCAGATTGAAAGATACTAACTCTAGTACCGATTGTATAACGAGGTTCGAGTAAATCCTTTTACTGTATATTTTACATGGAGTTTCATTTATAAAACTATTTTATTAGTGAAATTGTTCTGTGTCAACTAAATTTTTTTCTTATAAAAAAAAAGTAGTGGAAATGTATGGATATATTTTGACTTTTTATAGTATTAAATATAATATTTTATTGAATAAGTTATAAGAAAAGAATTATTTCTCTATGTTTGAAAAGACAAATTGGGGCATTTAATTGTTCTATACTTACCTTTGTAATAAGCAGTGCTGAAGTGTATACGTGTATCAATTTTTTAAAGTTTTATACATACGAAATCAAAATAACTCTTAGATGGATTAAACAAACCCATGCTTAAACGATTTTCAAAATTGAATAAATTATTTCAGAAACCAGTCCACAGACATTTTTGAAATTTGATTTTTTACGGAATTGGAATCTCACACGGACTTGTCAACTGCCATTCAGTCAACTGCCAAATTAAATTTAAAAATGCTCGCTTTAAAGTAAAAATGTATTTTATATCAGAAACCAGCTAATTGCCAAATTTTTTTTTTAAAAGGGATAAATATTACAACTTAATTAAAAGAAGATGTTAACTATATACTCTACATTTTTTTAATCCAAAATTTATATTAATACCGAAGATTTTGGTTTTTTGTTTCACGAAAATTTGAAAAAATACACTTATCTGGTTTCTGAAATAAAGGATTCAATTTTAAAGTTGATCTCAACACAATGCGAATTTCAATACTTTTTTCTATACATTATTTTTATTACTTAAAAAAATAGTCTTTTACAATAACTAATACTGTAACGACAAGAATATTTCTGAAGTGAGTTTGTATGTATGTTCCTGCGTTTGAAGACCCTCTAAAAATATATTACTTTTACATGATCATCGTCTCAAGAACTGTGCATTCCCTAGACGTATTATCCTCTACCTTAAAATACTTGACTTAACCATGGCTTTAGCCGTTAAAGATAATAACTTGGAAAGTTGCCACTTAAGTGGAAACAGAAATAGTCAACGGGTATTTTATTTCTTGAACGAGGGGAGCCTGGAAGTTATTAGAATTAATTAAGTATACTCCTACGCAGAATGTGGTGTTTCCACATGAAAGTGAATATTTTCTTTAACTTTTATCTTGACCTAACCTAATTATTTAAAAATATATATACTTCTGCACTTAAGAGTTAAGGGGGATTTATCGTTAGAAACTAATTATTGTAAGAAAAGTTCACAAATTACAACGAAATAATAAAAGTACTACTACTTTAACACATTTAAAATTATTTAATTTAATGTGTGTTATTATAGATAACACCCCTAAACTACAGACTTCATCCTTCTTCGTTATTAAAAAATATCATTGCAAATGTTTTATTACATATTTATCGTAATTTAAACACATCATATTCATTTTTAATGAAAAATATTAAATAGGCTAAAATAATGTGTTTTTAGGTTGGTTTCATAATTTTAACGTTTTTATAATTTAAGTTTAATTATGGTGAATAGGTAAAGTTTTTATAGATGAGGGTGTAGCATGATATTTTAAAGATCAAATTTTAAACACATACACTTCAAAATAAATCGTTCGATAATATTTGAAGCATCAACCAATGTTTAATATGTTTCTAATAATTAATTCTGGTATTATATACTGTAATAATAAAGCTAAACTCTTTGTGCATCATTCATAAATTATTAAAAAAAAAAAGTAGAAAGACAAACAAATAAAAATATAAACAAAGAAGGATAATTTATAAAAAGCGAAAATGAAAAAGAACATAAAAATAAGATGAGCGTGAAAAATGAAGCGGGAAAGAAAAAAAAAGAGAGAAGATTACGATTGAGATAAATTTAATTTGTACAAGAACCATACAAACGGGCAATTTAAAACTCGAGGGTACATCTCGAGAAAATTCAGGGGAACTCTGACTCGTATTTTTATAAACCGCAATAAAATGACATGGAAAAATCATGATAGGTCAAGTCATATTTCAAAGTTCTCCGATACGATCATTGTTAAGATTTTTAACCTACGCCATATATATTTAAAATAATACCATAAATATATATTTTTTTAGATGGCTTTAATATTTGATTTCGATGAACGTCGCAACTTGAAATATGCATTTGAAGTCGTGGGTACAATTACCAGATAGCTCCACTTTTTTTCTGATTTACACTTTTCCCCCATAACATATTTCCATAAAGGAAAAAATTATCTATCGTTTGCTATAAGAACCATAGAGGTCTAAGCAATGGTTATATAGAAATATAAAGGATTATGAGCTGTACTGGCGTCTCATACAGTGCAACAAACGTACATCTATTGGAGCTGTTCGAAAGATTTTGAAACCTGGAGCTGTCTGGTTCTTGCGTTCACTTTTCAATTATGCTATTGCTCATGGTACACGCACCTGAGGATACAAAATCGACCTAAGGATATAAAATCTTAATTTTAAGCAGTTCATAAATGGCTCGATCAATATATCTCTCTTTTGAGTCGTCACAATATGCTTCAATCATCTCAAAGGATATGGCGATCTCCAGTTTCCTATGAATAACAAATCTGTGTTTGACTTTAACCCTCTGACGTTCATGGACGTGACGTCACGTCCAGGGATTTCTATTTTTTCTATCAATGCACACAATTTTTAAATTCATGAAAATTTTCCATTTTTTAAATTATTTTTACATCTAATTTTTTTAGGTATACTGTAAAAGCCATCTCATGAAAATTGATTAAAATTTTTGCAAAAAATTAAAGTGAACGCCTAGGAAACATTATTTAAACTTCCAAATAGTGAAAACAACTTTGCAATTGCTATAATCGCGTGAACGTCGGTAGGTTAAGCTGTCTCAAACGAACTTTTAACCCTCTGATTACGAACTAACTCGTCGTGCTTCCGTCGTCGGTGATCAAACTCACAACCCTCCAATTTCGAGCTCAAGACAATATAGACTATTGCGGGCCCTAATAAGGTAAGGATCACAGATGATTGAGAGCAATAAATACATGTAAACACGGATAGACTTATTTTTTCATAACCATTTACCCACATCTTAGAGAAAGGAACGGCCGTAAACTTCAAAATGAACCATCCTTCCAATTGTTATTTACCGTACCCTAAATCCCATTGATAAATGGATAAGGAGTTAATTAACCGATATACCTCCAATCCTCCTTATCAATATACCTTCCTCCAATTCCTGCAACGCATTCTGGGCTTTAAATTTGAACTACGAAACTTAAACATCGGAATCGAAACAATCTACTTAGTAATCGGCATCCAGTGCTTTCCTCGGCTCATATACTCTCTTAGGAAACAACGAAACGCACTCGAAATCTAATCTCCGTAAATGGGTATTGATCCGGATTTGGTCTCATTAAACTTTCTCCCGTATATTGCGAACGGGAGAGGAATTAAATCCTGTTTTGTGTTGTTTCTTTTTACTTATACCATTCCCCTTTGAGGGCTTTACTTTCGTTTATGTGGTATTTCGGAATATTAATCCGAGTATTTCCTAAACTATGAATGTTTAACTTAATTAGTGGGTGATTGTGCTACACAGAGCTCTGAAGCTCTTGTTTCCTATATTCATGAGACATTAGAAGATGAGGAATATTTAAGTTGTATAATTTGGGTATCAAAACTATGTTATTGGTTGAAATTATTTTTTTAAATTGTATATTTATAATATAAATGTACAGTAGAACATATTTATATCGGAGTAATACAGCCGTTTCAATGAAAGTCAGGTTTATAAAAAAGAAATATTATACGGGAGTAATGCCGCAGGGTGTATATCGATGTAAGAATAATAATTAGCTGTAAAAAGTGTTTATTTGTATCAAATACAAAAGAGGCTTTAACATAAAGTGAATAGAAAAAGATGTGTACACTTCTATAAACATCAGAACAAGAAAGTCCTGGTTTATGTTGATTGTAAATTCAGTAGTTTGAAAAATAATTTATTTTCTGCTGGTGTTTTTACTGTATATTTCTTAAGTTAACACTTTTAACCATTGTTATTTATTAGTGCCCTGGGATTTTTTTGAATAATATCTGTTTTAAGGAAATTGCTACCATCGCATTCGCAAAGCTAACGCATGCTTATTGCTTATTTTCTGTCAAGCATAGTTTTCTCGGCCCAAGTTTTCTCGGCCTCGGTTTGTATACTGTCAGATAGATTTCTCCAAAACAAACCAGTCTCGTCAAAATTATAAATTTGGCTCAACATAACCCTCAGTTTTAATAATATATAATGATTTTTTTCCTAAATGGTTCTTCTGCTGCAAAATCTGCACTCAAACTATTTGATGTTTGATCTCTTGCTTGGAAATTTAAAGCTCATTTCATCAGTAAAAATTAAGATTTTTTAAAACTCCATTATAATAGGGTTTGTTATAATGAGGCTCTATTGTAGTTCAAGTTCTTACAAAATCTAAATTTTTTTTAAACAAAATCTATGGAACCATACCTTTACCTTTATAAGATATTACGAGTATAAGAAGTATTTTCACTATTCTTTTTTAAATTATGGGCTAGAAAAAATATTTATGTATTAATATACCTTTAAATATCGTTTTCTCAAAATTCGATTTTTTTATACCTATGTACTTTTTTTTCACAATATATTGCATTTGTTAGAATATATTATGTGCATTGTAAGATATTGAAGTTTATATGATTGATAATTAAATAAGTATTAATTTAAAATCAATATAACCATTCACATCCTCAAGCCTGTATCACTTTTGAAATGAAAATAGAGTATTGTAATAATGGCTTATATTTTTATAAAATTACACACCTCACACATTTGTCTTCATTGTATACAAGTTGTTACCTAAAACTCACCGCTCCAGAAGAAAAACTAATCTCATATAAAACTGAGAAAGTCACGTATAAGATTTATTGAACCATAAATTTTGGAACTGGATGGATGAAACTTTTAGTATCGTTTTTTTTATCTCATATGATGATAGTCAGTATTCTTTATATGAGTGAAAAATATTTTTAATTGAAATAATTCATACTATAATTTCTACCTAAAAGTTATAAATAAAAGTAAATTTTAAAATAAACCATTATTTTTGCAAGTTTTTCTCTGATTAAAGCAAAAATAATAACAATCATATAACATTTACTAGACGTTTTGAGAAGTATGACTATCATTGCAAAGTTATATACGGGGTATGACCACTAATTGCTAGGTTTAGACAATTTAGAAGCCAAAACTCGTGTGTTTTCGGAATTTAAAAAAGTTTGTAAGATAGTCTATTTAAACTGGGTGGTGACTAATTGTCGGGCAATCATTATTGTTTGTCTGCTTCACATTTAGTTGTATTGGCATAGTAAACCATTTTTTTGCCCAATTAATTTAAACAAGTCGCTTAGCTTTAGTTGCAACAAACAAATAAGTTAAAGTATATATATAGCAAAAAGAATGGTTTATACGTTATAGCACGTTATAGCAAAAAGAATGGTTTATTATGTGTAGTTAAACATCCAAACAATATATAATATATAAGTTTGTAGGCGAGACCAATATACCTAAGAAGGAAATGTGATTTTGATTTTTTACTACTTCTTGCTATTTTGAACAAATTTTTTCTATTTTTATCAAAAATATTAAACTGACAGTTTTTCTGTAAAATTTAAATAAAAACTATTCCTGTGCGATATCCTTGGTACGACAAGTATTCTCCCAAGGAAAACCCCTCTCCATGCCAAAGGGCACGTTATTTTAACCCTTTATACACTGTAAACAAATTATTATAACCTTCCACCAGAATCTGGTGCCCTTTCAGCTGCAACCAACATTTAGTGCTTACTTTTACCATTTACGGTGCTACTAATACTATTTAGAGGTAAAACTTTACTCCAAAACTCATAACGTTGCATAAAACTCAAAACTCGAGTTTTTTTTAGTATTTTAGTACCGAAACTGGCAAATCTTAGAGCGCAAGATCACAACTTTCTTACTTTTTTTTGTCAAGTTTTGCAGTTAACGAGGTTGAACCAATTATCAGTGAAACCTCCGCTTTTTCCGATAATGGATTTTTGGTTCAACCCAAATTCCACCATAATATAGTGTAATTTGTTTCAGAACTCTTTTTTCACCAAGATATGATACCATTATATATATATATATATATATATATATATATATATATATATATATATATATATATATATATATACACGTATCAGCTAAAACACCAACTAACGAAATAAAACTATATCGGTACGGGTACAACGCCGCAAGGAAGAGTCATAACCTAAAAATAGATATTCTTCATATCCCCATAACTCTAGGGAAAATCAGCTTATGGAGATAGATAACCTACCATCGTGTAGAGTGTCGTCGTAAGTTAAAAGGCTCTAAACACAAACTTCTCGTATTTTCTTAAAAATAGCTATTTTTATAACATTAATAATAAATAAATCAAGTATAATGATGAATTATATAGAAATTTATATAGAACCTAACTTCAGTTCCAGGCGGTTTTTGATGACAGAAGGCCCTAACTGACGAGTAAATACTAAACAAGTACTAAATCCATGATGAGTTGAACATGGAAAAACGTAATAAACTTATATGGTAAAATGGTTAAGTACATGTCATAAATTTAGGTTTTCATTGTTTCTTGTAAATATTTGCTTTTTAGAGTTAGGACCTTCTTTCTTATGACGGCAGTATACGTTTTCGTTCCATTTATTCCGCTCGAAATTAACCTATGGGGATAAGTGATCTACCATTGTGTAGAGGAAGGTAGGTCGCGTCAACTAGGATGACCATTTATTCCCCATAATTTCCTCCTTTCTCTGACCTTTTCTTACCGCATGGGGGATGAAGAAATATAATTTAATCATAAGTAGAATATCAGGATTTATTTAATTAAAATATGTTTTTGGTTTACTGAGACGTTTAAACTTTTAAAGAACTTAAATCCTTCAAGAATAGTTAATAGGTGGACACAAGGTCTTACAAATATTCAAAATAATTTTTGAATGACCTCTTAGACCACTCTTCGATAATTATAATTGTTATATCGCCAAATTACATTGATTCTTTTATATATAGGCTAGATACATGATATACTTGGAAAAGTTCCAACTCGTTTATATTTTCCCTTTCTATTTTAAGTTAGTAACGCATAATTTTCTATTTATCACGTTCGATCTATTTAATATTGATTAAGTTGCACTATGACTATGTTCTCATAGTATTTTTTTAAAAATATAATCACTATAATCAAGCATTATTGTGAGATGAATATTATGCTTAATACATGATCATTTTTTTACATATTCTGTAATCTTGAACAGTATCCAAAAAAATACTGAATTTGAAAGTTTGCCAAGTTTAAAAATAATACAAAGTGTTAGAAAAGATCGTGATGAAAATTTTCATTGCCAATTGTTCAAAAGTAATTTTGGGAACTCTTACATTTTATGTTAGTATTTTATTGTAGAAAGTTTTGATACTTTTGTACATCATTCGATAATTTCTGTACTTTGTTTCATGAAATAGACTAAGCTGAAACATTAAAAAAAGTTATGTAGTTCAATTGAAATTTTATGGCAAATACTAAAAGAAAAGATAATTAAGAGTCCTTTACTCATGTTTTTCACATTATTTAAATTATAGGAAAAATTATAATTTAAATTATAGAATATTTTACAAACTCGGTAATATTTGTAAATATAGGTATGTTTCAGTGGCGTTGAAATTTAAAAATTATTGGGAGAGGGGGGGGGGGGGGGGCAATTACTTCACTTCCCAGAATATATACTAATATAAAAATAAATGTTAATCAGCAGTTATGCTAATTAATAATTAGCCACTAATCGGTAATTGATCATTAATTAGTCATTAGTTGTTATTAATCAATTTCCTATTAATTAAAAATTCGTTCTTATTTATCAATGAGTTGTTATTCATCAATTAGTTGTTAATTAGAAATTATGTGTTAATTAGAGATTAGTTGTTAATTAGAAATTAATTGTTAATTAGAAATTAGTTATTAATTAGAAATTAGTTGTTAATTAGAAATTATTAATCTAGTTAATTGTTTAAATTTCTTAAGAAATTAACAATTTTCTTATTATTTAAATTAAGGATTAACAAAATTTTCATAAATTGTAAGAAATTTGTTTTGGAATATTGGTATAGGGTATATTTTAAAACTATTGTTGTAATACCCCATCATATTTGTTAAATTTAAATAAAATGATTTAGTTTATTTCGCTTTTAAGAGATTTGGCTTTTTATTATTTATGCATATAAATTTAAAATTTACAAAAAGTAACAATACTAAATAATTTACATTAGTTAATAATTTCATTTAGCCGAGTTTTAAAAGTACATATTTTATTCACTTTTAAATGGAAATGAATTTTGTTATATTTAATAATTAATAACGTATTTAGGTTGAAGTGAGCACAAAAGAACCTTAGATTTAATTCGACGCTGCCCTGAAGATACTACTTTTTAAATTACTTTTTCGCGTTGCATTTTAAAATGGTAATAGGGTCTACATATTTTATACTACATATTTAGCAGCTACATTAACAACATCTATGCAACAAATTTGGTGCCATATAAAAGCATTCAAATGTTTCATTACTTAAAATTGCAAAATGACTCCCATCTCTCATAAACCCATACCTTATCAGATAATTGAAATGATAACATGAGTAATAGTGGATAAAAACAAGATTTTTAGGTGTTTTATTAACTTAAAGGCAATCATGACGATAAAAAACATGCATATACATATTTAGAATAAGGTAGGTATATATATATTTAAATTTTGACTAAATCAACGTGAAATTTTTATAAGTCAGTATAACTTAACGAAAAATATCTATGTCTATATACCTATATCTATATCAAAATTCTATCTATATATTTATCTCTAACTATATCCATATTTTTATTAATATCTATAAATTAACTTGTATATACATCTAATAACGCAACACCGAAAATTGCTTTTAAAGTAATTAAAATAATCAATATGTAATTCAAGATCATTCATGGATAAAAATTCTGCTCATTTATGACCAAAATTCTTTCCTACAAGACTTGCAAATGAATTGAAGATGAAAAGAGCCCACTTGTGCTTCAAATAAGTACTTAAGCCCTTACTCAGATTAAAGAAGTCAGATTCTTTTATTTATGCATCAAAGTTGAAGAAAAAAAATATTGTCATATCTAAAGAGCTGATTGAAGTAATAAATGGAGCAGCGAATTCAACGAGACACTCCGGATGTACGGAAAACGGCTTATCAAAACTTACGAAAGCCTTTACTTAAACAAAATCAAGACAAAAGTCATAAAAGGTAAGTGATTAATATTTTTAGGGAATCTGTTCAAAAGCATTTTTCATGTTAGTGACAGCGGCAAAATCAAAAGAACCGAACTAGAGAAGAGGAACGAGGTTTAAATTTTGAAAATGAATTCAAAAGGTTTTGATGGAGCTTCTTACGGCGTCATTTATCTTAATTTTTTTTGACTCGGTGTCAGGTTTTGGCTCCAGGTGTATCAAATTTATAAAGATTGAATGAATATAAACGTCGAGTTACTTTGATTAATGGAAATATGTTTTTAAGTGATATGTTTATATTGAAGGCACTTTCATGCTTTGTATGGTTTTAATGGTTTCACGGTAGCATAAAATATAGCAGAATGAGTGGGAGTTCTTTAAATTGTGTTTAAATATATCGCGTTGCGGAGATCTCATGCCAATTTTGTGGTATATGTTTCTTAAATGTATTTAATTATATAAATATATGAGATACTTTTCTAATTTATAGATAAATTATTTGAAAATATTATTTAAAATATCTTTCTTGTATTTAAGACCTAATGGAGTTCAGTAAATATAATTTTATATTAAGCTGGTTATTTATAGATATAACCTTCTTTGGTCAAATAGTTTCATACATATATATAATTGAAATTAAAATGAATTTAAAAAAATTAGGTTCGAAGAAAAAAGTAACATACATTATGCAAAATCATTTTTTTTATCGTGTTTTACTTTTATTACATAAAAATAGTTTCTAAAAGTTTAATTGTATCGAACAACAATTTTGTTCATTAATTAAAAAACGTTCTTATATGATTTTTATTCAAAGTGGGCCTGATCCATTGAAACTATGAATTAAGATTTTCGTATTCACTAAAAGATGCTTCCTGTCTGACGCTAACAACGATTGGCACATATATGCGCTGTATGGTGGAGATACAATACACACCGCTTTAGGCCTAATTAGATCGATATTTTGCAAGTTTGCAGTCCGCAATAAAAAATTATGTCAGTATAAAATGGCTTTTGTACATATTTATTGTAGTGTTTTTTAATTGGGAATGATGTCAATATAGCTCTATTGCCTAGCTTTTAATAAATTAGCATTGAATGAACCCATAAAAATATAATGGAAACTAGTTTAGTAGCTGCGTTAAAGTTCTTTAGACGATAGAAGCTAAATAGTAAAGTAAAAGTTCACGACAATATCAATACAGAAGAAGTACATAACATGTTCTGGATATAAATACTTATTTTTATATATAGTAGATGTAATATATCCCTAAATCTAAATTTCATATGCGATGTGCTAGGATGAGTAAAAGAAGAGCATGTCATTTCCAACTTGAATTTTGATAGTTTCTCTACAAAAAAAATCACTTTTTAATGCTTGTAAAGTACACTATGCGATAGATATGAAACAACTCATGACTTCAGTCATTCCCATGCAACCGAAACGACTTTTGGACAAGATGGCGTCTTTCGAAGCAGGAAATGCCACCTCAAGCTGTTACGATCAGAAGAACGTTCTTTTTGGGCTTTATTGCCTATAGAATGGCTCTTTTGCGCTGCACCCTGTCCGGACTTTTAAAAATTCTAGGGTGAGTACTGCATGAGCTGGAACAGTTTCGCTAGACGGGTTTTGTTATTTTATTGAAGAGTTCATTTTATGTCCCAGCATTTTGTGACGATTCGGTTAATAGCATGCCGTCGCTTTGTTCGACAGAATGGCTCGTTTCAGGTAATAGCTTTGGTACATCAACACGGGGAGAAGGGGGACTTTTACGGTCGCTTCAACGGTTAATTAGTTATCTATAATATTAGAGTAGTTGTATTTGAATAAATGAGATCGAAAGGTGGGTCTACTGAATCTTTCGTATGTGGTTATTTGATCAAAGTTAACCTGTCCTACAGCAGTTTTCATTTTTAAACACATTTTAAATATTCATATACATTATTTCTATTTATTATCTACTGTTTTGTATTATAGTTATTATTTTAGTTCAAAATTAAATAAGGAAAAGCGTCAAAAATTATGAAAACTGTCGAAATTCAATTATTATATTTATGATAGTTCATTTTGCAAACATCCCAAAATCAACACGTAATGCGTTTGTTATTAAAAATAAACATCATTCTCTGATGGGAAAGTAAATTATCAAAGTCGTATATTTGTTTTCATTGAAAAAGAGTTTATTTATGTTTCAAATAAAACTTTATAACTTTTTTAAGATGTTATTTTGTTACAGATTGTTTTCACTAGTGTTTTATTCCAGTGGAGAAAGTTGTATATTTTATGTTAACCGTGTATACCCTGAATATGGTATGAGAACAATTGTGTTTTGCAACAATAAATTTATAAGTATACTAATGGGCTTTCTGATTCTTAGTTTCTAATTCGGGTTACGAATAATTTTGCTCACTATCCTCATTCCAGTCCAACATTCGGGGTTACTTTACTCCACCAGTTAAAGTGAAGCAAACATTACAATAGTAAAATAAACCTTAGTAGAAACATTAATGTTCTTCTAATTTACTAGTCACGCAAAAAAAAAATACGTTATCTGCCTTTATCAGATGGTTGCTGTGTTGAACCAAGTTTTGTTGTAAGAGTATAATTTGTATTAAAATGTGATTATTTTTATAAAATATATTTCGAGTTTTCTATTAATTTATATGTCACGTATTTTTATTTATGCCACTGAAGTATTTGAGCAAAAATTGGACGAACAAATCAATCCAAATTCGATAATTGTTATGAAAAATGGGGGTGTTATAAATTATTAAAAAAAATTTAGTTCTTTTTTGGTAGCGGAAACTGATTTGTTTTGGATAGAAAAAAATAGAACATACATTTTGAATGATGTTTAATCAAAATAAAATGGTTTTATTTACTTCAGACATGCTTTACAATTGAAAAATAAATAAATTTCTATCCCCACTTGATACTTTATTTCACAGAGGAACAAATTAAAATTATAATAGTAAACAAGCCTACATTAAAAAAAATGATAGATTATCGGAATCTTCAGTTATCAAAGAATATATTAATACAAAGGACATAATCTTAGCTGCACTACAACGTACTCAAACACTTTACTAAAGTAGGGAAATGCAAAATAATGGAGAAAAATAACTTTCGCATGGATGTACAGTGTATATCCATGCAAAACCAAACCTGTCAAGTAATATAAAAAATGAGATAAGTATTAGGTTTTATAAAAAAAGGATGACCTATATAGGTTTATGTTTTTTTTAAAAAAATATATCTACATATATCCGGTTCATTATAAAATTTAAAAAAATCGAAGGTTCATACACCTGCGAAAAATGTTTGTAGTTTTCTGCGATATGTAATTTGATTAACATGTTGTTTTAGCTTGGGCGCCTATTCATTTTTACTATTTACACAGGGCTTTGAATATTAACCCTCTGACGCTCATGGACCTTATATCACGTCTAGATATCTCCAGTTTTTCCATCCATGTATCCAGTTTTTAAACTCATAAACTCCATTTTACAATACTTTTAAAATTTAATTTTTTAAAGTATAATTAAAAGCTATCTCTTTATAAAGAATTAAAATTTCTGTAAAAGTATCAAAGTGCATATAGGAAAAAATATTTAAACCACCAGACAGTGAAAACAACTTTACGATTGCTAAAATAGAGTGAGCCTCATTTTGTTAAGGGAAAAATTTCCATATATCATTAAGAAATAATTATGTAATCACATCATTCTTTTAATTAAGTACCACTTCAAATCCACATTACAATACACAACTCCCAAACTTTTTTTTCTTAAATAACTTAAAACAAACATATGCACATCCCTGATTACGATTAAAATTAACTCCCCCATCGATTCATCGTTCCGATACTTAACTCACACAAAGCCAACTTCTCCTACCTCACAATATCCATAAAAATAAGGACTCAAATGGGTATTTTGGGAAAAAAGAATACCTCTTTTATCTTGTTCCTTTAATACTGAAAAATGAGATGATGGAGAATGATGACTGGAAGGTTAATCTACATTTCGCGTGGCTTCGCTCCCCAGTGTTATTTCGCGAAAAAGCGAATGATAATAACAGCGGTTAAAACCATCTGTTATCGAGGAATGAATTATAAGAATGGAAACCAGGACTGAAAAAATAAATGGATGGCTCAATTATCTCCTTACGCTTTGCCTTCGGGTTTTAACAGCTTTTGGTTGGGCCGAGAGGAATGAGTGTGAAGGTTTAATTGAAGAGTAACATGCATGTAGATAGAGGTGCCATTGTCGCATTTTTAATGCTGGAAGTGTGGGCGGGTCCGTTAATGAATGCTCTTTGTGCTTTGGTAAGAATCTCATTGTGGAGGTGATTATTTAGAAG
This sequence comes from Troglohyphantes excavatus, assembly GCA_963932185.1. Classification (NCBI taxonomy): domain Eukaryota; kingdom Metazoa; phylum Arthropoda; class Arachnida; order Araneae; family Linyphiidae; genus Troglohyphantes; species Troglohyphantes excavatus. The sequence continues at coordinate 61,974,632 of OZ010666.1, read as the reverse complement.
TGGTTATGTGTTGTGTTAAGGGAAGAAGTAGGGATATTCTACGGTTTTAATCTTCCAGCAAATCGGAAATATTTTGGAAGATGTTGAATAAATGAAGTGTTAATAATAGGCTGTATTTGCCTATTCTTAATGAGAATTTTTTTAATATGTATTTTATTATGTAAAAGCGAATTATAATAACAATGTCAATTAATTATAATAACAATGTCAATTAATTACAATAACAATGTCAATTAATTATAATAACAATGTCAATTAATTATAATAACAATGTCAATTAATTATAATAACAATGTGAATTAATATATAATAACAATGTCAATTAGAATACAATTATATAATTATACAATTATATAATATACAATTATAATAACAATGTCAATCAATTATAATAACAATGTCAATTAATTATAATAACAATGCCAATTAATTATAATAACAATGTCAATTAATTATAATAACAATGTCAATTAATTATAACAACAATGTCAATTAATTATAATAACAATGTCAATTAATTATAACAACAATGTCAATTAATTATAATAACAATGCCAATTAATTATAATAGCAATGTCAATTAATTATAATAACAATGTCAATTAATTATAACAACAATGTCAATTAATTATAATAACAATGTCAATTAATTCTAATAACAATGTCAATTAATTCTAATAACAATGTCAACTTATTCTAATAACAATGTCAATTAATTATAATAACAATGTCATTTAATTATAATAACAATGCCAATTAATTATAATAACAATGTCAATTAATTCTAATAACAATGTCAATTAATTATAGTAACAATGTCAATTAATTATAATAACAATGTCAATTAATTATAATAACAATGTCAATTAATTATAGTAACAATGTCAATTAATTATAATAACAATGTCAATAAATTATAATAACAATGTCAATTAATTATAATAACAATGTCAATTAATTATAACAACAATGTCAATTAATTATAATAACAATGTCAATTAATTATAATAACAATGTCAATTAATTATAGTAACAATGTCAATTAATTATAATAACAATGTCAATAAATAATAATAACAATGTCAATTAATTATAATAACTATGTCAATTAATTATAATAACTATGTCAATTAATTATAACAACAATGTCAATTAATTATAATAACAATGCCAATTAATTATAATAACAATGTCAATTAATTATAATAACAATGTCAATTAATTATAACAACAATGTCAATTAATTATAATAACAATGTCAATTAATTATAATAACAATGTCAATTAATTCTAATAACAATGTCAATTAATTATAATAACAATGTCAATTAATTATAATAACAATGTCATTTAATTATAATAACAATGCCAATTAATTATAATAACAATGTCAATTAATTCTTATAACAATGTCAATTAATGATAGTAACAATGTCAATTAATTATAATACGATGTCAATTAATTATAATAACTATGTCAATTAATTATAATAACAATGTCAATTAATTATAATAACAATGTCAATTAATTCTAATAACAACGTCAATTAATTATAGTAACAATGTCAATTAATTATAATAACAATGTCAATAAATTATAATAACAATGTCAATTAATTCTAATAACAACGTCAATTAATTATAGTAACAATGTCAATTAATTATAATAACAATGTCAATAAATTATAATAACAATGTCAATTAATTATAATAACAATGTCACTTATCGAGAAGTGAATAATAAAGACTGGGAACGAGGACTGAAAAAATAAATGAATGCCTCAATTAAAAATTGTTTCAAAATAATTGAATTTGTTAATACAAAAAATATTGTTACTAGAAGTGGTATCGGGCCAGTCCCATACACTCTGTAAACTTAAAATGTTTAATTAATTAACATAAATATTTTTAATAAATGATTCTTAAAAAATTACATCAGATAACTGTTTAGAAATTATGTATTTTTTTATTTAAAATAAATATTAAAAAATAAATAAATGTTATTTATAAAAGTATATATTGGTGGGAGATATTTAACAAAGGTTGAGATTTTCACAGTACATATATCACTTTTTTATTGCTCAACAGTTCAGTAGTGACACACATCGCAATAACGGGTAGTGTTAGAAACAGGTTGGGAAAACTATGTTACTACGCAGTGGTTAAGAAGGTTAATATGTTATTTAATTGAAACTGAGTAAAACTCTACTTAGTTTGAAGCTTAGAATATGTACGAACATTAAAACGAAAAGTAAGTAGGAATTTTGTAAACAGATTAGACCTCTCAACCATACAAAATCTTTAAAAAAACATATACGTTGATTTTAATGACTTCAAGGAACGTTCATGCCAAATTTGAAGAAAATCGATCAACACATGTGGTTGTAATTTCATAACAAATAAAAATTAACCGAAAAGTCTAGTTCAAACAGAGACTAGTATGTTTATTTCCACGAAATATTTCTCAGACCCTGTAAAGAGCCATCCAATATATTAGTATGATTGCTTATTTTAATAAACACATGTAAAAAAACGGGTATGTCTTTTACTCCTTGATGTTTTTAGTACTAATTATTTAAATATAAATTTTAAATGTAACTTTATATCAATGATTTTCAATATTAACTAATTTAGTGGCAAGATATAGCTTTCCACTATCCTTTATTGATTTGAAGATAGACTTTGGTTTTATACAATATTATAACATAACGACTCCTCCTGGAACCTTACAGACTTTAACAAAAAGTCGTTGTAAAGAGTTAAAAGAAATATTACTTGAAAATGTATCAATCTATTAGATCTTTCAGTGATGGTCATTATAAGAGAGGGGTCGTTATATCAAGGGTTCGCTGTATAAAGTCATTATAAGGAAGGGATACCGTATTAATAAATGTTCTATTACCTTATTTTCTAAATATGCATTTCAAAAATATATGTACACAAAACTTTCTGAAAAATACTAGTTTATATATGTAACAGAAAATGAGGTTTTGTGATGTAACGATATCTGAATAGAATTCGAAATGAAATTACAGTCGACGCTTTATAGGAATGTTCTAGATAATTGACAGAAAATACTTTTTACTCATAAAATACGGGTTTTATTTCACAAGAATGTGATAGTTACCATTTATTTTATAAATCACTATAACGAAGACAGATATGCCGTGTTAACTGTCCTTCGGAATTAATGGAAAGTTTATGTCACTACTTTCTCCTTTTTAGTTTGAAAATGGAAATTTAATATAATTACTTGACATGGGAAACTTGTCATGTAATAGGGAATTTAGTTTTTGAAACCTTGTACAGAACATGCGGCGCTATTATAAAATATCAATTTCCTTTAATTTTAGTTTCTAACCATGCGTCACATAAATAAAGAAGAAAATATTTGAAGTGTAATTTTTTCTAAAAGATCAACTTAAATGAAAGGATTTCGTTTTAAATTGATATAAATATATTTTTAATTCTTTATGGATAGTCTCCGTATATATTAAAAAAATTATGCGTCTTCTTTTAAACTTACATTTAATTAAGCTTGTTTTAAAAAATTTCGGATTAAATATTTTATATTTGTTCTCTTAAGCGTTCTGCATGTTATGAAATCTCATATAAACTTTACATAAAAACCTTTCGTTGTTGATATATATATATACATACTATATTCAAGTTTGTTCTGAGTTAGGTATCATAATTGCGGGTATACTAAGCTGTAAATATACATTTTTACTTTAAATAAAAATGTACATAGCGTCTTTTTTAGGACATAATTTGTAAATAATAAAAATAATAGTTTAAAACATAATAATTATTTAAATTGTTGTTAAATTTGAATTATTACGTAAGACGAGTTCAAAATTAAGCATGAGTACAATATGGAAGTGTTCCAAGCTTACTATCGGGGATGGGTCCGAATCTTGTTTTGAGAATGGAGATAATTCGTAAATGGAATTTTAAGAGTTACCTTTCCTCGTCACCAGCCAAAGTATTCGCCGTGTAAAGATGACTGGCGCACGTTAATTTTGTCGTGATCCAATTGTCCTCATGTCATACCAGGAGTATATGGAGCCAGCTCAGGTATTGTTCTTGTTATTTGACCGTGGCTCAGCGTTCCTATGTCTGTCCTTCGGGATGAATCCTGAAACTTCTCTAATTGCCTATCGTGTACCTGTAGTGAACGGTAATTTGACTAAATAATCATAGACTAATAAAATTCAATATACTAATGTGTTTATTAGCTATTTATGTTTAGTTTACCGCATTTGTCGATGTGTTTCCGAATACAATATCTTTTTTCCCAACATTGTCTAGAAAATCGATACTAATACGCCTTTTTATTTATTCTCAGCGGCTTTTTGGCGTCGCTTCTGAAACAGTTACATATCCATATTCCCCCTCAGCTGCACAGAAACAGAAAATATGCAGCTGATTTTCCTCCCACCTCTTTTCAGCCACCCCCTTCAACAGAACAGAAAACTTTATGCCTTCAGTATTCCAATATGTCTCTTCCCCCCCCCATCTTAAGTAGGAGTAGAAAAAATAGCGCTGAATCACGAAATCGAGAAATTGAATCTGCTTTCCAGAAACCCCAGGGGCGGAGTCTCAGGATTCTTCTTTCTTTCTTCTATTTGTGAGTTTTTTTTCTTCTCCCTTTGAGTTTTTTCTTCTTCTTCTATGAAGGGAAGTTAGTGGGAGTTTTATCAACTTAGAAATTCGCAATTAAAGACTTTAAAAAAATACCACTTTCCTTTGCTTATATGTTTTTTTTTTCATTATCAAAGTTGAAAATGTGTAGTGTAATTAAAAAAACGTTAGGTGATTTTTTTTTAACGTTGAGGAGTTTTGATTATTTATTAGGATTAAGTTAGGATTTGTGTTCAAATATTGAAATTTAGTTTTTGATATTCAACCTTCATTAGTTACCTAAACTGATAAAAGCACAATTTTTGTTAGATATTAAGTGCATAGCCGAGGCTTGTTTTAGTGATGGCCAAGCAGGCACGAGTAAAGGTACTCTATAGAATATGATGTAGCATAGATCGTGAAGATGTATAAAAAGATTCCAAAGAACCAGTAGGTAGAATAACGGAGTTTTGATTGGATGTTTAGACAACTTAATAGAATTATTAAACCTGGTATTTTACCTTTTTATTTACCCCTAAGAAATTTTTTAAGGTAAATAAAACTTATACAAATTATCAAATATCGTATTTTTTCAGACATTTTTACATTGTTTAATTATCACAGCTTCATTCACATAATAGAAAATAAAATAAATAAAAATTGATAAGAAAAATGTTCAAGTATAAATTATTTTATTATTGCGATTTTAATAGACGATTTACCTCTGAGTTTTGGATTCGGATTTTTTTGGAACAAGTACTGTCACTAGAAATATATGACTAAAAAAATCTATAATAAAAATATATTTGGTTACATAATATATTGTATTTACCTATAATATATCTTCGAAATTCCTATTATTTCACTGGAAAATAATAAAATCTTAATATAAAATCAGCATATACCTAAAATGAATAACTTGAGTCTCTTAAAATACAAGAAAACTCGACTTAAGTGATTAAACCATTAACAAAAAAAAGTCTCTATTACGGAGAAAGAAGGTGAACGGTTTCTTCCTATCTTGGGAACTTACGTAAAAAGGGTTACTTATGCTCTAAGAGCCTCTTATGATATAACTATGATTGAGTTACAGTTATAGTGTCACATATGTCACAGACAACATTTCATTTTCTACTTATTTTATTGATATCTATTACAATTTACACTTTTGAGCCGTATTTAATTCTTTACAGTACTCACAAAATATTGAACCAAAACTCAGAAAGTTTTAAAATAATTGTGTATGAATGATATGATTCAATTTACTACAAGACAATGGTAAATTTTGTGATTTTTTTATAAACTATTCTGAGGGAATTTACATAAAAATAAATTCAAGTTATTTTTTTTTACCATTTTTCAAATGCTAATTCTGCGAAAATGTCAAATGTGCAATCTTTAGAAAATAAATTAAAATAGATAAAATATAGATTTTATTATTTAACATATTTTAATTAGTTTTAAATATTTTATAATTTAATATTCTTATTCAGCAAAAAATCAGCAAAAACCTTTATAGGAAAATGGAAGGAAATAACCAGTTTATTGGAAACATTTTCCGCATTTCTGAACTTTAAACTTTAAAATTAAGTATGTAATTAGTTATAATTTCATTTTTAGAAACTTTTATATTTTCGGTTTTGACAGCATGAAAAGATTGATGATTTATGTTTTGAAAATTGTTGGAACACGATTTTTCCTCTGATATAAGATCGGAAAGTATATGTCTTATTTATGTAATAAAAATTTCTTTTCTAATGTACAGGTATATTTTATCATGCTCCTCACTATAACTCATTACCAGTAAAACAAAGAGTGTACTGGTAGCGTAGAACATTTTGGTAACACTCAACAAAATCGTAAAAACTTCAAAGCAACTAAAGAGTTTAAGCAGTAAATAAACTATTCTTAATTTCTCCGAATACAACCGTTAGTGGGATTAACGCCCCTCCACCCCTGTATTATGAATTTTTTAGTGTTTCTTTGTTAATCTTTTTGATGCGTAGTCAAATGTATAAATAATTTTCAAAACTCTAAATTATGTCACTTGACTTTTGAATTACAAAGGTTTAAAAAGTTACAAAAACGTTTTTACTTATACCAAAAATTCTTTTCGGGGTTTTAAAAGAGGGTGGTTACAGGAATTTTCTTTCATATTTTACTTCAAATATCATGGGAATCACAACTAAATTCTGAATTCGAGTCACTTTTATTCAGTAGTTCTAGAGAAAGTCGCGAGTATTTGAAATAAGAAGTTATTCCTTTATATCAAAAATCGAGCGAAACAGGTTTTAACACAAGGCTGTTTTTTTTTAAATATTAAGTTATGTGAAATTGCACACCAAATTTTTTTAAAGTTCAGTCTATAAGCTCTTATGGGACAGACTTGAGGGAAGAAGAAAAAAATCGAGTTTAAAAAAGTTATGAAATTAACATGAACAAGTGTTGTTTCCTGTACCTTTTGTCAGGCAACTCAGGGGGGAAAGGTAAATAAATTTGAAACTTTTAGACTAAGACTAGTTAATTTCTGTGGTACTCGTATTCCCTAGGCCTTTTTAATAATACTAGTATTGAGGATGAAATTCTTCTGGTTCTTAAGGTATGCAAGTTTATGTCAAAATTAAACTTACGTATATTTAAATGGATTCGGATGTACGGCTAAGAAACTGAGATACTTGGTGGTTTAAGACTTTGCATTTGAAATATTTTACGTTTGAAAATAATTATTTGTGTGTTAGAACTTTAATTTTTTAGAATACTGATAATTATATGACTTTTTAAGCTTAAAATATTAAAACAAGATATAAAAACCCATTGGTTGTTCTTTTTTTTTTCGATAGATAATTAAATAAATTTAAACAAAAAGTTCTTTAATGTGAGTTTTATGAGTTTTGAAATAACATTCGAGGTGTTTTGTCAAAAATTTTAAAATATAAACATAAAATATTTAATATAAGAAGTTTTTGTATTAATATACCTCTACTGGTTTATATTGTACTTCACAAGTTGAACATTGCATAGAAGAGAGAACATAATAAAATTTTAATATTGTTGTCACTTATCTAATTAGTTATTGAATAATAAAATATTTAGGTATCGACGAAAAGTACTTTAATACATATAACTTTACCTTTATTTACTCAATGACAAATAGACTTACATCTAATTATATGACATTTAGCATCGATGTCTTAGCCGGGATTCGAGTCCGGACCCATTTCATGGCAGCAGAAGTCATTGGAAAAAATAGTAATTTTATAAAATATGATGTATCGCATATGCTATACTTTATTCATTGATCTTAGTATTGAATACTGATAAAATATTTTTTCGATTTAATATTCTAATTAATTTAGATTGCTTTCAAAGTTTACTTTAAAAATTATTAAGTAACTATGCAATTTTTTATTATAAAAACACAAACATGACTTGTTTACGTTTATAACATGTATGTTTGTTCCACATCTACAAACAACGCAGGAAGTTAAAGCTCTGGAAAACAAGTTTCAAATTAAAGTTTTAGAAAATGTGCATTTTAGCAGCAAATAGTCACATAGTAAATAATCTGCATTTGGGAGAATTATTTATAATTTAAATAACCTAAAATTAATACATATAGTTTCCATTATATAGGCGGCATGACTGCCAAGTGGCATAAGTCACAAATATCTGAAATTGAACTAACACCATTTTCTATTACTAGGCAACTTGATCTATCGTTTGGCGCCAAGTGGTTTGGCTCAAATTTCAATAGTTTATAATAGTTTTCGAATTAACTCTCATAATTACCTAATTATGAGAGTTGAATGTAATTCCACTTAACATTATAGATGGACAGTACTGATCTTGCTGGTCCTACAGCCTTGTCGGCATTGTTTGTATTGATATCCAAGACGAGTTGAACATTTTAAACGCAATTGTTTCGGAACAACACTGTAAAAAAAGGTGCTTAAAAATGAGTACATGAACGTACTGGTTTTTCTTTGAGTACTATTGCATTTTAAGTACTATTGCATTTGAGTACTATTGCATAAAAATGAGTACATGGACGTACTGGTTTTTCTTTGAGTACTATTGCATTTTAAGTACTATTGCATTTGAGTACTATTGCATAAAAATGAGTACATGCATAAAAATGAGTTTGAATACCTATTTTTAACAGTCTATGCTTTTGGATTTTTACCACTTTGTGGCCAAGTCGCTCATATATTTGTTAAATAATTTTTTCCATGGCCATTCATTAAAAAATGTAAATCTTTGAATTCATGGCGAGTCCAATTAAAAAAAAATTAAAGTGTTCGAAATAACTAGTTTTTTAATGGAAGTAAAGGGTAATCACAGTTTATAACAGTCTCAAAAAATAGTTATTGTGATCATATTGAAATGTGTAACAAAAAATGTGTATAAAGCAGCTAAAATCTTATTTTATGAACCTCAATGAAAGTCTGAATTGTATGACTAATGAAAATAAAATAGAATTTCTGAAATGCAGAAACTCTTTTGAAGATAGCAAAAACTACTTTCACAAACAAACAAAAAGATTTGACCATTCAAAATCATCTCCGATCCCAAAAATTCTATTCCACATTCAGATCTGACCACGAACTTAAAAAAAAACTTTGACTTGAATAAAAGAACAAAAAAAAAAAATCTCCAGACGATCCATCAAAAGAGCGCACAACCCTCTTTTAAAAGAGGCATGGGTGCATAATGGCACGCATACAAAAAAAAAACCGAACTTGATCGATACTGTAAAAACATATTTTAAGATATCCCCTCCCATATAAAAAAATAGGGAGAGGATGAAGGAAAATAAAATGGAAAGGGTTTTACAGGAGCATCTATTTACAGTCCCCGAGCTCGGAGAAAAATTGTCGCCCCCGCTATTACAGAACCCTACACCTTAAGTACCTGCAATTTTCATTCGCCATGTGGCTATTTCTCAAATATATACTGATATTTTCGTCTTTAAGGAAAGTGTAGAGGCTTTAAATCGACAGAAGGGATGCCGGAGTAATGTAAATGTATTGTGAGGTGGGACAGAGAGAGTGGTCTGTTGTGATGCCATGTTTTTCAATGGAGGTAATAATGTTGGTGAAAGTTGTTTGGATATAAATATTGTGTTTAGGGATTGGAGAAAATAATATTCAATTTTGTGGGGTTTTAAACAATTTTCAGGAAACCATTACCTTGTTATTTTTGAAGAGCTTTGGGATTTCAGAGTTAACGGTTTTGTGTTTAGAGGTATGGTATTTTGTGCATTGAAGTTTAATGATTTTTTTTGTTGAAATACCTTTTTTTAGGTTTGTGGATTTGGGCTGCTGGTAAACCAAGGAAGCTGCATACATTAACCATATCTAGCATATAGCTACAAAACTACTTATTTCTGTAAAAGCTTTAGACATAATTAAAAAAAACATATATTAGACATAATTAAAAAAAACATATATTGGACATAATTAAAAAAAACATATATTAGACATAATTAAAAAAAACATATATTAGACATAATTAAAAAAAACATATATTATACATAATTAAAAAAAACATATATTATACATAATAAAATATGAATGGATTAACTTATTATAAACTCTAAAATAAATACCAAATGTTAATAATAATTCAAACCGATTCGTGAATTTTGTAAACAAATAATATGCAGTCGGTTTCCAATTATCAGTTATCCACGGACATGGACCTCTAATTAAAGCTAATATAGAACAGGGAACTATTTTTTCATATGCAGTACAGATGACTTCAAAATAAGAAAGATAACTTGATTTTCATGTATATGCTCATGAAAGTATCTCTCCTCTACCATGCTTTTTAGTCATGAATACGTTTCAACTTTGTGTGAATAAGTAAATGTAGAAAAGAAATAATTCTAAAATTAATTTTATAATTTCTTTTAATTTATTGCAGCTTCTACTAAGAATATGGACACAAATATATTCGACAAATACAGAGATAAGATAACACCACAATCAGAAGTTCAATTACACTTTGTCTCTTACTTGTGCATTTAACACTGCATCAGTAACATCCGTTGAAATAGCGGGCACTGGAGTTGAAATAACATTGGTGGCAGAAATGTGTGATTAATTCTTTATTAAACTCATGAAAATCTTGAAATATTCACTTAAGATAGTTACACTTCACTGATTTTCAAACTGTATGGGATGAGTGAAATATTTATTTTTGGTTCATAATCTCGTGTAAGTTTGGCTGCAAGCTTGATATTTTCGCTCTTAAATCAGCGTGAATATTTACTCTGTCACGATATTTGTTTTTCATGTAAAGTAAATAGAAAAAGTACTTTTGTTGACATCAATAAATTTAACAAAAAGGGGCAAACTAAGTTAAAGTCCTCCTGGACAGTTGTTTTTGGTTGCGAATCCTGATTTTATAAGAATTTAATGTTTTAAAATCACTTTTTTTGTGACACGGAGGACAACCGGGGATTCGCAGACCACATTTTGAGAAACACTGCTGGTGTGGAGAAATAGAGAGCATTAATACAAAGCTTTTTTGTGTTTTCTTACAAATAAACCAGTGAAAGTTTGCAACATTTCAGCAAAAGGGTGCATAGTTAGTAAGAATAAACGTCTTTATATAACATCTTACTATCCATATTTGCAGTCAATGTATCAATAGCTCTTTGTTAACGTCCTATCAAACAAGCAATTCAAAAAGTAATAATGTGAACACATTCAGTTCAAACGTTAAAGTGAAATTGGAATATAATGTTACATCCTTTGAATACATATATTTTGAAGTACGTTTTGGCATGCATTTAGAACCCTTTAACATCTCTGTGAGTTTTTAACCTTCTAACGGATAAGCGTACTATTGGAACTGTAGATTTATTTTCCTTGCAGACGCGAGTTTCGTTTATATTTCTAACATCTTTATATATATTTCTCTTACGCGGTGATTGAAAAACGCTTTTTATCTGTACATGGAATGGCAACAGTTAGTTTGCTTACGAAATTCTGTTGCTCCCGCATTTTTATTTTGCCATTATGTAAACCATTTTGACGATTAGCCCTTTCAATTCATTATAAAATAATTATTTGGTTGATGTCAGCCTAAATTGCGAAGAATATAAGCCCATATTACATTAAAAATAGAAGTTTTGAAAAACGCTTTTTCAAACTTTACATGCGCGGAATATTAAGGTGGCGCCATCTGTTGGCAATTTTGAAAACTAGATATCTATGAACTATGCGGAGCGTTAGCGGAGCAGGGGGCGGAGCCTCCTAGTATATTCTTATTTCAGTAGAGAAGGATTTCTAAAGTCCTCCCGATGTTTTAAATGTGGAAATATTTCAAAGTAGATATTTTTCATGAACTTTTATATTATGCGTATACTAGAAAAACTTGAGAACTTAGTATACACGAACGGATATACACGTCCATATCCGTCAGGTGGTTTTAAACAATATTTTTTCCCTTTCATCTTCATTTGAAAAGTATAAAATATTTTGGTAATTTATTTTTGGATGTTCACAGTCTGGAAACAATTTCAGAGCAAAAATGTAATGTTTTTCTTACAAAGAAACTTAGAGTTTTTTTTTCTGCAGTTGCATTATAATTGACATAAGGTTATTTTTATTCTGAAAGCATTCGTGTTGAAACTTATAAGAGATTTCAAGGTTTCGAATAGTAAATCAATAAATCCAGTTCAGAAATAGAATCCAGTCTGAAACAATAAATCAAAACTTTGACACTTTAAGTCACGGATCTAACAAGTTGAATTGGAATGAGTCCAAAAGCAACTTTGCAAAATGCTTTCAAGGAAATTTTCATTTTATAATCAATCAGAAAATGGAAAATAGAGTTAAGAAATATTGTTATTAATATAGTTAATGGTAAATAGAGTTTGGGATTATTATGTGTTCTTAAATATACGGAAAAACTTTGATTTTTTTTTCACATTTACAATATTCTGATTGAAATGTACGGATGTGTTATAAATGTATTTAATTTTAAAGAGTTATTATAAATTTAAAATTCAATACATAACTGATACATAATACAGGGTAGTAATTTTTTTTTCTGGAGATTGTTTTTATTTAGAAGAATCCTATTTAGCGGTATTGGAATAAAAAAAAAACACTATTTTTACCCAACTACTTCGCTTATATTTTAAACAAGTCACATAACTTTAGCAGCATTAACAAAGTAGTTAAAATATAGAAAAAAATGATGGTTTATTATATGTATAAAACAGCCACATAATGAACATTGCCCAACAATAGAAGACGTGAGTGTAAGAACCAGACAGGGTTGGCCCTCCTAGTTAATCTTTGATTTTCATTAATACTATTTAAACATTTTACAATTTGCAAAAATTTGGACTATATAATTTGGTGTTCAATTTTTGAATTGACATCGGAAAAATATTTACAGTGTTATTCTTCATTATCTTAAGAACTTTTTTATTTATTTTTATTTCTAATGATGTACTAAATTTGTATTTAAAAAGTGTCAAAAATCTTTCAAATTCCAATAATATTATAGACATAAACCACACTTACTAGATTGTCTTCGTACAAATTCAGGTAATATATATCTACATCCAGAGTAGTTATTTTAGAAGAGATTGTCGAAAATAGATTGAAGTCAAACAATCTGAGCTAAAATAAGAACTGAAGAGAAGAATACGCGTGCGCGACCTCTTTACACCCTTTTGAGCCAAGGTAGAAATATATAGTCCTTTCGCATGGTGTTTGAAATAGGATGAAGAGCTGTTATAATCTAGTTTTAAAACCCCATTTCTAACTTTTAAAAATATATTAAATGTTACATATTTAATGTTTTCACATACTTGTATTTTTACTTTCAAGAAGAAGAAGAAAACAATTAATTAATCAAATATGCAAGACCGACGCAGCACGACTAACGGTGCAAAAGCCAAAGTAGAATTTGCTTCTACTTTGCCTTCCGAACAGTATTCATCCGCGCGCCACGGTAAAGTACATTATACCTTAATAAGTGTCCTTATTCCAATTTTTATTTTAGCTCAATGGGCAAACCTGGTGGCCAATATTTTCATAAGAACAGGAATTACAAACTGCAGCATTACGTATCCCATCATCAAAATAATATACCATTAACGTCTATTTTGTATGAGAGAGGAGCCAGTAAAGTATCGGGGAGTTCTTAAGCAGCCACATAACCTTCATCTTCGTATGCTAGAATGACCCACTGCTGTTCCTCATTCAATATTTATTTGATATCTTGCCATACCATACCTATTTGGGATAAGTTATACTTTTTTGTTTGTTCGCCACTAAATGTTAAGTATGGACGCGCATGCATGTGATGTTTTATATTAAATATTCGGAATGTCAGGATGATCACAAATTGTTCGGCAATGATTGTTGTTCGGCTGTTTAGCACATAATAAAACATTAATTTTGCTAAACATGAACTATTTTGTTTGTTTCTACTAAAGATAAGCGACTCGCCGTTTAAAATATGAGCAGAGTAATTGAGATACAACCCCAGACATCGATAATCACACAACAACTTGTGACTACCATGTATGTTGCGAGACGTGTAATTGTTTATATATATATATATATATAAAGCCATACTATATATATATATATATATATATATATATTTATTTATTTATTTATTATTATTATATGTATTTATTATTTTATATGTAATCATTTATAAAAAAAATCCAGGTAAATCCATACTATGTTAACTTTATCTTTGAACATGGAGTTTTAACGTGATTTTTCATAATTACATTGGATATTTAAAAAGAAATATTAAGAAACAAACCTAATGCCTAAAAATACTTAAAATGTTTTACAATAAACCCCTTAAAGTTGCATTTATGATTTAAAAAACATGAGCGGCGGGCACATGATTTTGTAAATGTATAATATAAAATGTTTTAGTGAATATCATGGATCACTAGTATCAAAAAACATATTCTTATCATCTAAGAGCTGTAGTTATAAAGCAAAATTACTGTAAACAAAGAAGATACTGTGTAATAGATAATTAACCAAAAATTTTTTTTATCAGTATGTTTCATTTGTAGAAATGTCCGTGTTCTTGCATTAAATTTCACTGTAACTCGCCAGATATTAGGGTGGTCACAAATTATCGAGGAAAGGTCATTATTTTATTTTATTTAGGTTATTATTACATTAATTAAACATTATTTAGGTTTAGTACATTAATAAAACATTATTTTAGTCCAATTACTTTGCTAATACGTTACACATACAGGGTAGCTTTAGTAACAACAAAGAAAGTATTTAAAGTATACTAAAAATAATGGGTTGTTATATTAAACAGCCAAAAAATGACCATTGCTCACCAATTTGTGACAACACTGTACATTTTGATAATACCTGATTATAAAATATTATAATGTTTCAGTTATGTTTTCTGTATCAATGAGAAATTAATTCGGCAAATGAAAATATATTTTTTAAAATATAAGTTCATTTGAATAGTTTATTTTTATAAACATTACTTTATTGTTTACAGTCTTTTAATTTTACTAAATGCAATTTAAATGTCAAAAAATTACCAAATTTTATTACCTTGCAATTTTTTTAGCAATTTCACTCTTTATTACACTCGTTCCAATAAGTTTGATATATAAGATTTGTAATAGTTAAAGATTAAAATTCCACAGAATTTAAAGGATTACTAACAGACTAAATCCGATAAATAATACATACTTCATTCAATGAAAATTGAAATTAAAAGGAATAAAATTAAGATTTAAGAATAAACAAAAAACTAGTAATATTAAAAAAAAAGTATTAAAGAATAATCCCAGCAATTATATCCTTGTAATTTGATTTAACGATTTTAAAATCTCAGTACCCCTTTTCACTACATCCAAGTTGCCCAATTCATGTTCAATTTAAGCACAATGGAAGTCTAAAAATAGAATATAACAGCTTCCATTCTTAAAGCAATATCGTGAGGATGAAACTGGCAACGAGGCCGGGGCTTATGGGATGACGATAGAATGAGCTTATTAAATATTGGGGGGAGCATTTTCTTATTTTGATTGATGCCACCCTCTGGTTTCAACGAGCGATCCCGAAGGCTATTTATGGGAGGAAATTTTTAGTGGGAAATTATTTTCTTATTTCCTCTTCAAACTTTTCAATAAAGATTCATTTAAAATTCCATTGAGGATGACCGAAAACAGTTTCGACGTAGATAGATAGAGTGAGTAGATTGATGTTGGCCTTTTCGAAATATATAAATGATTTGTGGTTATAAGTTCGGAGAAATATTGGTTTTTATTAAAGTGGAATTACTAAAAGTCGGAAAATAAAAACTAAAATTACATTTTACAGTTATATATTTTAATTTTAGGGAGCAAAGTGTTTACAAGAATTTGTTTCTGTGTAGATAGATTACAGTATTTATACCAATATATTTCAATAAATTTCATACCTGTTTTCAAATATAATTTGCTTATTATCAATATAAACAACGCATTACTTTTTGAAATATGACATTACACAAAATAAGGCCGGTAATATAATAAGTTATTTAACAAAGATTTTTTATTTAATAAGTTTGACAAAGAAATAGGATTAGTATAATGGGCAACTTTGATAGCAGACACTATTTGTCAAAGTTTTTTTTATAAAAGATAGACTGATCATCTAATATTGGCAAAAATATTTTTGTTGGTGTATTCTGAGTTGTGACCTTGACTGCTGGAAACTGGTAACCCTCGTTATTTTTTACGTTTCAAAATTAATTTCTCATTTAAACTAAAACTAAAAAAACAACTAAACTTTAAAACTAAGCATGGCCACTTTCATCATGAGTGATAGGAAACATGGCAAATTTTAACGTGCTATTAAATTATATTTGAAATATTTAAATATTTTAATACAACTACTATAAATAAGTTAATTTTAAATTAATTATCAGCATTTGGCAAAGTGTTACTATTACACGACAAAAGTTATAAACATTTGCTTTGCTAATCCATCGTAAAATAATCCATGACATAAAACCAGGGAACCGCAATCCTTACAGATATTCATCAAAAGTTATTAATACTTTGCCACTTTCTGAGATTCCTTCGAAAGATCCAGCACAAAGATTCTCATAACCCCCCTCATATCATATCAGGTCTAAAATTGGATGGTCCCAACTGGATAGAAGAACGAACAAGCCCTGATCTTACGCAACCATCGTTACGCCCATCCAAGTCTTTTAACCATTGGCGCGGTATGCAGGGGCGGCTTCATTACCCATTTCAGTGGCGTTTGGTCGGTAGTGGTGTTATCCATTTGCCAAATTGCTCTTTTTTGAATGGGGCAAGTACGGTGGCAGATGATCATCGTCTTCCGTACAAGGGAAAAGCCAGTCGATGGTTTTGAATAATTTAAGGGCCGCCGCTGGTTTCTTAGGGTCGGCCGGATATTTGGTATGCAGGAAGGGTTATTTTCGACTCTTTTAGTTGCTGTGTGTATGCATCGGTTTAATAGCGGGGTTTTAGTTGCCGGATTTTTGAAATGGCATATGCTTTTATGTTATGGGATTTGAATGGGGAATGATTTGGGGGATTTAGTTTTGGAAGCGGGGATATATTTTTGCGCGCTTGATCTGGATGTCATTGATATGGTCTGGGATGTATGGGGAGCGTCGTTAGTGTTAGTGGCTCCATTCCGGGAGAAATTGGAGTTTGGAAGTATGCAGATTGGATTGTCTTTTATTTCGTATGTAATACTATCGATATTTCTGAGGGAAATGGTTATTGATCTTTTTATTCGAACAATTTAAACTGTTTGATTACTGTTAGCAAAATAAGACTATAATTTTTTTTACTAAAATAACAACAAAAACCTAAAGATAAAATAAAGGGTTTCATCAATAAATGCAATTTTTTCGCTTTACCCATATAACCTTGAAATGCTTTTAATTTCTTAAATTTTTCCTTAAATTTGTTTATAGTTAATAAATTTATTTAACTGCGTTTGTAAATTGCATTTTTAAATTTAACTGCATTTGTAAATTGTTTGTATATTACAAATTATGTAAGAATTTTTAATCCTTTTGAAATTGCACACATATTTGTGAATAGTTTCAATAATTTTTTTCATTTACATTGCTGATATTACCAAAAATTAAAACTAAATTTAGAATTAACTATTTGGAAGCTATTTTCTAATAATTCGAAATCCCAGAAGTTGGCGTTACGTAATTCCCAGTTTTCCAAGTAATACATACTACTTTTAAAATTATAAAAAAAATACTCTAGTTTCCAATACTTTTTAAATTTTATATTATTGCAATATAAATTAAAGCCATTCATTAAAAAATATATTTTAATTAAAATGAATATTAAAAATTTTATTTAAAATATTTCCCGCATAGAATGTAATTTTATAATGTTGTTTATTTGTTGGCCACTCGTAGAGCTTGGTTAAACTTTAAAAAATTTTTAAACGTTTTTAAATTGTAAAAAAAATGTTATTCTATTTTATTTTACTGCAAAATAAAAAACACATCTGCGCAAAAAAAAAAGTACAAAATATATATATTTTTTTTAAAATCTAGAGTATGTTATTTTCTTGCATTTTTAAAATACGAAACTCTTCGGGTTGTGACAGTACCATTTAAATCACTTTACACTTGCGCAAAAAGCGAAACAAAACTACAAAATCTAAATAATTTTTAACGAGCTCAACTATGTCATTTTCTTGCACTTTTTAAATACGAAGCTTTTCTCTTGTGACAATCCCATTTAAATTACTTTATCCAAACACTTACAATTTAAAAAAAAAACAAAGACTTCCTAAGAGAACGTCACAAAACGGAATGGCTCACCTTGTGGAGAGGCCTTTCAAAGAAGATCCTCATTAAGGTTTTTAATCACCCCTCCTGGTCATTAATCTAATGTCATTAAGGAACCTGAAAGGAGCCGCGTAATTACATGTGATTGTAAAAAGGAAAACGGGTAATCTGCTTTTCACCCTTTACCCGATTTCCTTTGGAATGAATCGAAGTTCTCATAGTTTTTTTGTTGTCTTTAACTATAACGATGGAGTGTTTTGAAAAATGGTTGGCTGAATTCTGTCTTGATCTTTTTCATATTAATTCGTTTATGGGGATGCTAATTGTATGTTTCCGTAAATATAATTTGGAAAGGAAAAAGAACACAATAGAGTCAATCGGTGTGTGCTGAATACACGTCTTTCAATTGGTGTTTATGTGACCGTTAAAGTATACAATGCAGTTATTTCATAGAATACCTAGTTATTCCATGAAATAACTGATCGTGTCCGTTAAAGTGTGTAATATGTTATTAATTTGACACTTTAACTAGTTATTCTATGAAATAACTAGGTATTCTATAAATTAACTAATGAGAGACAGTTAAAGTGTAAAATAAATAATTTATCTAAAATGAAATTAAACTAATGATAGACAATTAAAATGAAAAAGAAGCAATTTATCTAATTTATGCAGCGTATAAATGGTATTTATGGAAACGTACCATAAAAACTGGGATCGGGAATATAATTGTTTTATGCGGCCGTTTCTTGTGCCCAATTGGAAAAATTCTTCTTCGGTTATTTTTATGATGATAGCTAAAATAGATTTGGCATCACCTTTTCCCCTGTCAACTTCAGGCACTGGGATACGGACGGTAAACCCCACAGAGACTTCAGAATGAGATTTATCCGACATTAATTTAATTTATTTTACACTTTAACGGGCTGCTGATCGTTATTCTATGAAATAACTAGTTAAACCATGAAATACAAGAGAGTTTTACACTTTAACGGACACGATCAGTTATTTCATGGAATAACTAGGTATTCTATGAAATAACGGATTTCATACTTTAACGCTAACATTTATATATATTTGTTTTTGTGTACATGATTCAAATTGTAAGAATGTGACTAATAATGAAGACTTCTCAAGCAGATGAATGACATACAAAAGTGAAATATCACGGCACCGACCATCATCATCATCCTCACTGTTTTAACTATATTTAGTTTAGTTATACTCAGTTATGTATGACAATAGCGATCATAAGATATGATACCATTTTTCGTAATCTGTGGCGTTGTGCTAATAAAGAATCACTCTTACCTTGACGTTATGTGTTTTGTTTCTAAATGTTAATTCTGAATACACATCCAATCTATAATTATTTTTTATTCGAGAATTATATTTTACCGTCAATGACTGAGGTTCACATGTAATTATTAATTTTAGCCAATAAGAGATTATTTGAAGAAACACAGTATTGAACTTGACCTATGCAGCCTAGAATTACATATATAATAATTGTTTACTATTACTTAAAGAAATCAGTAATGTTTAAAATTTAATTAACTTATTTAATTAAATTTTACAAAGAGGGGAAAAATAGGAGAAATAAACAAAGTTATTAAATATATATATAGCTTTTTTTTCGAAGAAACAAATGAAAATAACAAATCCATCTTAAAATATAATTATTTGTATAATTTCTTTGCAAATTGGCCTCCATGCAATATTGAAATAAGAAGTAACCCTCCTACCCCAATAAAATTGTAAGAAAATGAGGTTTATGTTAATATTTTCCTCAGACACAACACACATTCTATTTTCTGTTATGTCACTGAAAATAACGTGGCCAATATGATGATTTTAGTTTATTAATAACTTAAAATAGTAACAGTTAATATGGAAATAATTAGCGAAATTTTATTGGTTCTCCTTGTTATTGTGTAATGCAGTCAGAACATTGGCATTTTTGTAACTGAACCATCAGTATTTTAAAGTAATACATGAATAAATAAAAAAATTCAATTTAGGATATTTAATGCAAATGTGTACGATTGTAAATATCAGTTGTGGAAGAAGGCTCAGAAATACAATATGTAGTTAAAATGTAAACACAATAAAATTTGACAAACAATATCCATTCAGATCGCGAAATTCAATGCCCAATAAACCACTAAACACGCTGAATCTTGAATAAACCAACCAGAAGCACCACTTAATTCGCAAAGATAATGGTCAAATAGTGAAATTGATAGCGCTAATAAAGGTGTTGACATTTAATAGTTTCTGTAACTACCAATATATTAAATTATTATATTATATACAAGTACCAAATAATTTTCATAAATAATAAAGAGATGAATTTTCAAAGATTATGATCAAATAGTGACATTATATTATTATATTAACGCTAACAAAGATATTGACTTTTAACTGTTTCGTATATTATTATTGAATTTAATTAATATATTTAATTATTATATTTACAAGTGTAACAGTCACATCCCCATTTAATATACCCACATACTCGTTACACATTTAAAGTATTCGTCACTACGAACGACAGCGCCCTCTGGTTATATACGAGAACTTTTAATTCTCCAAAGAAACCGTTATTTCGGTTTTTTGGATCTTACGAGAATACGCGAGCCTTAATGTTTCCCCCCCCCCCCACACACACCTGGATTTCAATGCTTGTATTTAAAGTTAGAGTAAAGAACATTTGTGTTAATTGCTGAGCCATGTTTGTTTCAAATATTCCACAAGTAAATATTTGTAGATTTAAAATTTAATGGGGAAATAGTTCTGAATACTATTTATAGAACTAAGTCGCACATTGTAACAAGATTTCAAAAAAAAAAAAAATTCCGATCGCCATCCACTACAAAGCAAAAAAAATAAAAAAACCTAGCATTCCTACCAATGCAACCCAAACCAACAATCCTCCTCCAACTTTCCAAAAACTTCGGAAATCGATTCTAAAGCGAGATGTCGTTGTATATTCAAATTAATCCTTCAACTAGTTAGGACTGCTTCGCCTATTTGCATACCGAATAGATTTACCGGAGACGCGATGCCCTGTGAAAGGAAGACGAGCTTAGCGATCCGTTCGGTTGTAAGGCCTAATCGATGTTAAAGTGTTGAGCGACAGGTGAAATGAATCTCTTTTCTTAATTGTTGGTAGAATCTTCTCTCTCTTCACGTTTGATGGAGAGGCAGGGACTCGAATTGTTTTCCTTCTGGAGAGGCAGTTAGCGAGGATGTGTTGATTTACTCGGCTGTCAAGAAGCGATATATCTTTCAGACAATGAGACATTGGAAATGGTGCGTGCTGCAGAATGTTCGAGGGGTTCTTAACGGTGAATGATGGCCTGGATTAGAAAGTGGATGCTTTGAGGATAGATAGGCAGCAATCGGTGCAGTGGATTTGCTGCGGAATTAGAAATGAGAAGGATTGCAATTGTGGTATATATAAAGGCTTTGTTTTCATTTGGTATTATATTAACATTAATTGCAACATTTGTTATATAGCTATATTATATGTGTAATTACTAGATATGATCCAAGCAAGAATATTTTTTTTATTATGAAAAAGGTTTTTTTACATATATTTGAATGTCATTTTGATTTTGTATATACACTGAGACAAATTTATAATTTTAGACTAACTAAATTTATGTATATAACTATAACGTTTAATTAAAAAGATATGTATAGAAATCAAAGGCTCATCCACAGTTAAAGGCTCGTCACACTGTTGACAGTGGAAACATCAATCAGTTATTTGAACAGAAGTCATGATACCTAGTATCCAATCAGTGTCGGCTGACAGAACATTTTCTAAGATGAAGGTTCTAGTGAAAGAACGATGATGATGGTCCACCAACATATTTTTCAAAAGAAAGTTTCATGTAGCATTGACATTGTGCTGACGCAATTCTTGTCTCCCTTCTTTCCCACGATACCTTCTATATTCGACTGGCCTTACGACAGATATCCTAGTTTGTATCAATGACAAGTCCACCATAAATCGAAGTGAATGGTTATGATAACAAAAAACAAGACTTCAGAGAGGTATAGTGTGCTGTAAACTTAAGTTACGTGGTCATTTCGTTCACCGAACTCCAACCACGTTACGAGGACAGGGGAGAAATCACAGGCAAGCCTACATAAACGGCTTGTCCTAGAGAGACTGCGGGGGCCGTTGTCACCTGTGCGGCGACTGATGTGTGATTTATTGCTATTGTTGACTCCATTTAGTTTAGATTCAGAAGGTTAGATTTAAAGATAATAAATAAGTTGAAGAATACCATAGTACTTAGAAAACAAACGAGATTTAATGATGCAAGTTTAACAGTTAAGGATTTACATTTAAGGGACTCGGTACCCCAAAATCGATGAAAAGGTCAATTTTTTTTATTGGTTTAAAATAACGCTTCAACCTTCTAGCATGTTTTCCCAAAGTTTCAAAACGATTGAATAAATATTAATCATATTATGGACGTTTTCTTCACTCCTTATCCAATGTGTTACATAGAGAAAGTCATAAACCGAATGTAAAAATGGGTACATCTAAGCATAATAATGTCAATGTATCAAAGGATTGCTTCTACATGACTGTTATAAAGATGTGTTACCTGCCAAACGCAAAATGCCAACGAAATTGTACACATCATCATCTAGTCCAGGTATCCCATAGATACATTTGTAAAGAAAACAGAGTCAGTGTTTTTTTGTCAAATTTTGTATGTGAATACAACTTAGAATTATACATACTATGAAAAAGTCTTAAAAATCTTTAGAATCAGACGAGAAATTAATTTACTGAAACTATGTGTGTGAATTGATTTGCCCAAAAGACAATAGAGGAAAAGGCGGTGTACTGCAAAATCTCTTATTTTACAATACGCCGCCTTATCAGGGATTTTGCACTCAAACTTGTAAATATTGCAATGCATAAAGAGAAAAAGTAATTTAAGAATAAATAAGGAGTTATTTATGCTGCAGGGTGCTTTAATTTTACAGTGAGTGTCATGTATAAAACCACTAAAAAAATTTCTGTTTTCCCTGCATTACACTCAACAATAAAGCAAATTATATAAATATCTGCAGTCAATTTTTGTTTCATAATGTTCAGTAGTTAGGGGTTTGCTAAAAATGTATTAAAAGAATAAAAATTTGCTTGACAGTGAATTATTTTATTGTGTTTTTCGAAATTTTAAATGCATCGAATACTGAAAGTGACATTTTTATTTAAGGTTGCAGCAAAATAAAATAATTATTATTTGTCATTAATTTTACATAATTTGTAGGATATATATTCGTTATTTATGTGAAAAAATATTTGAGTTAATTGGGACATTTATAATAAAAAAATTTCAATACTGAAATCTTTAAATGCATTTATCTCAGCTTTCTGTTTTCGTGAACATACACTTACTTAAAATACTAAAACTCAAACAAATATGCATGAATTATCGTGACATTTTTTTAACATGTACACAAAAGTATATTGAATAGAATTAGGGATGGAATTAGAAAAATATTAAAAACAATTTATTTAAAAAAATAAAATGTTTAGGAATTAGAGTTTTTTGGACAAAAATGGCCGATTTTTCACTAATTTTTTTTTCTCCTAAACTAAAATACTTATGCAAAATCCGATCCCTAAAGTTATTAAGCATGAATCAATACATCTTACAAAAAAAATTCGATGCAAAAAAATGAAATCTGAAGGAGAAGAAGCATTTTGAAAAATGCCTTAAATCTTCGAAAAATTTAACAAAAATGTAATTTTTGAAAAAGTTTGAAGAAATTTCAATTTTTTTTTCTTCTAAATCTTCTTTCCTGCATAGTTTACATGTAGTCATCACAAAAATATTTAATTTTATATCAAATTATAGAAAATAATTTTTGGGGTACCAAGTCCCCTTAAGGGTTAAATTTAAGACATTGTAATTAGGATAAAGGTGTTAGGATAAAGGAAGCGCGTGTGGTTACGTTGGCTGGCAAGTCTGAGAATGAGTTCTCTTGGTATGTTGTTTACATGAATCGTCCGCCCCTTGTTTGGGCCTCATGTGTTGGAGATATGTGATTGGCTCTGGGTTTAAACACTGAACTGGGAATGCCTTCTGGGAATTTCTCGGAACAGAAAAAAAGGTAAATGAGCTCTCCAGTCCGCTGCCATACCAATTGGACGGGGACCTGCAAATTCAAGGGGCGGACTCTTCCACTCCACAAAACTCTGTGATTCACAACCCCCTGTTATATTCTTATTGACATTAAGACTGTAAGCATCCTATAATAGACTCTCTCGTTTTGAGAGTTTGATTACGTTTCTCTGAGAGAAAGATCGGAGTGAGACGATAATTAATTGTTCTCACGACAAGTAATTGTTGATTGTTATTTGAACCTCTGATCTACTCTCAATGTCTTCGCATTCTAATACATTACGTTGAATTGATTAATGTCTTGTCTAAGTATTCCTATATTGATTAAGTTAGATGTATTCAGCATTTTATGTTGAGGACCCAACAGGATAAGTCTACGTTCCGAATAAATTATTATAAAATTTCAACGCAATGTAGTTCTTATTTACGATCTATTCATTCTAAATAATAATGGTTAAACGTTTTCAACCTATATTATTACAGACATACAGTGCGTTCAGCATTTATATTTTAACTATTTTGCAGAATTTTTAGCTTTTTTGAAGGACAATTATTGTTCTTACCTTTTCAAAACTTGGTAATACAGCCAAAGCCATATAGAGGCCAGAATAGAGAAGGCATTGGTACTGTCTTATAGTCAACCTACCGGTTTCAGGACGTGATTTAAAGAAAAAGTGGACCCTCAGAGTTTTCCTCGTGTATTCTCACAAATATTATTTCTTAAAATATAGTCATATATTCAATGTGAAGTTTTTTTTAAAGATAAAGATATATGTTTGTACTGGGAAGAAAGACGTTGTAACATCAGATAGGGTTCTTCATTATTTTATAGGTCACATGTGATTGGGTGGAAGAGGGACGCTGAATGAATAGGCGGTTTTCTTTATTTTTTAGAGGGGGCTGGGGGTTTGTTGATTTACTCGTCTGTCAATACGGGGGTGCTCCAGAGACAATACAACATTGGAAATGGCGCGTGCTTTGAAATGCCTGGGGGTACTTAGCGGTAAATGATTGCTCGGATTATCTTATAGGGGGAAGTAGAGGGGTGGAAGGGATTGGGTTGAAGAAACTGTATCTGATGACTCGGAAGTCTGTTGCCATACGACCAAAACGTCATATTTTTGTATTGGGTTTCTTTTAAAGGTATAAGTTTTTTGAAAATCAATCGTGGTATTGAACTTTGGAATTAGTTGCTGTAAGAAACATATTTTTTTTGAGGGGTAGTAAAGCATATATTGTATTACCAGTTTTCCGAGCAAAATAATTTTTTTTTAAGTTCATAAAAATACTGTTGATTGAAACACGTTTTAAATATGAAGTATTGAGGCAACTTGAAAAGCATTTTTACTAAACTTAATAAATTAATAAATAAAAAGAAAGGAAATTGAACAAGAATTTAAACTTTAGTAAAGTGAAAACAAATTTCAAACTTCAATATTTTGCTCGTCTGTTACAGGTAAATGTTTTCTTCTAGGTTCTTGGTAAATGTCTTTGAATGAACTTTTAAGTTGATGTGTTCATATTTTATTGCAAAAAATATTAAATTTTTTTAAAGCAAAAAACGGGTTTAGTATCTTTCATAAAAAAATCATTGAAATTTGTTTATTTATAAGAATTTAATCAAATTTATGTAAATTTCTATTAGAATTTAATTATATATCTTTACATATCAATTTTAATATATTAATTTTAATTTCTGCTTCAATTGAAAGTTTATTTTATATATTTTTGTAAGAATAGACTGACAAAAAAGTCAAACCAAAATGACACTTAAAAATGTCGAAAAATAAGCTGATTTAATGTAAAAAATGAAGTAGATCATAAAATGATAAAGGTATTCTTTTATAATAAATCTTACACCTTTCATTTTTCTTTAATCATAGAAATGGACATTATATTAATAATTCCAGTTTGGTATAGTGTTCCCTTCAAACTCATTCTCATCCTTTACCAGAGATAAGGCGTTTGATTCATGGCGAAGCGTTACTAAAAATACAGTTGCGTTCTGTAAGAAAAGAAGTTCTTCAACCAAAAACTCGAAAGACTAGAGTAGAAAGATTGATGAATTCGGAATCAAATATCCCACACTTCGTGGACAATAAAAGAAGGGCCATGTGAAAGATGAACATTACAGTCTATTCAATGAAATATTTAAAGAGTAAGTGATCGTTTATATTTTCTGTCTAAACAGTAGGTGTAACGTAATGAAAGGCAAGAGTAAAAGAAAAAAAAAATACTAATTATTCAAAATTATCGTTGTCCATTGTTGATTGTATTTATAAAGAAGAGATGGATTACCTCATAATAGCCATTTAAATTCTCAATAGTGCAGCTCCAAACTCTGTAGTTATTATATTGTGTTTGTATTATTTTTAAAAGTTATTTTTCATTGTAATTGCTAAATGTAATTTACGAAATGCAATTTGTCTTAACCGTAATTATTTCTGAAATGTTGTTTCTTTAGGTATTTATTATTTTCCGTTACGCACGCACCTTTGAATTTTATATATATATATATATATATATATATATATATATATATATATATATATATATATATATATATATATATATATATATATATATATATATATATATATATATATATATATATATATATATATATATATATATATATATATATATATATATATATATATATATATATATATATATATATAAAATTATAAGATTTACATAGGTCTCTTTACAAATTTAATTTTCTTGTAGACACATATTTTTTGTAATTTAAGGGTTACAACATGTTCATGACACCAGTATTACTATTTATCCCTCCGATTGGTTTCCCGGATTTTTCTTCCTAGGGCGCACCAGTCTTTTTAGCAATACACAGCATTTTCAAATTCATATATATACTTTATTTTTTAATATCTTTGAAATCTCTTTGATATGTGTATAAATTAAAAGAAAAAACCTTATAATTTTGGTAATTTGCTAGCCCCTCGCTGGATTATTTGTAATTTTTGTAATAATAATTTATTTGAGTTAACTGGGTGAAAAACAGACACTGTTCACATTTGTCCCTTGCTTACAAGGTCACTTATCCCTAGTAATATATAATTATAAAACTGATTACTAGAGCACTTGAAGTACAAAATTATTATATTAAAACAAATCCTTGCACTCAAAGAAATTTTTTGATATTTACGTTATTTTTACGGAACAGTTTCATCTCGTTCGTGTTATTTTTAAAGCAGAAGAATTCTTAAGCGTGTTATTTTTACGTTGATGGGGGATAATTATTAAAATTAAAAGCTATGTGTGAAGCTGAATATTAATCTAAATATACAAAATATATATTTTGTGGTTTATGAAATTTGTAAAACGTTTTTAAAAAACAGGTTTTGTGAGGAATTTCAATCTAAAGAAAATATTTTAGATCACCAACATACTTGGTGCTTCTGGTTGACAAAAAATTTAAGTTTGTGAGAAAATCACTTTTTAAACTCAAGAACATGTCGTTCTCTTTCATGTTGAAGAACAGAGAGAAAAATAACACGTCGTTATTTTGGTGGCTTAAATGCGACACTAGTGCAAAGGGGATAATAACATATGTGATGTCATGTATTTAAATGAAATTTGATAAAGAACAAGCTAACAAAAGAACATCTTTTTTATGTTCAAGAACATGTAGTTCTCGCTTATTTCGAATAACAGGGAACAAAAGAACATGTTGTTATTTTGGTGAGTGTGAGTTCGCCACTATATCCCCAAGGATTAAAACAGTTCTTGATTACTTATGCCTTAATCTCTAAATATTTTAACTACATCGATTTTGCCATTCGAGACGAATTTCAGTTGCTCTCATTTCTTAAACACAAAAACTGAAATATTTTATTTAAAGCTTAAAAAGTATAATAAAAATCCCTCACACACTTTAAAAGAAATTCTTTTTACTGCAACAAGCTTTATGTACATTGCCCTCAGCATCCTTCATTAAAATCTTTCCTACGAATCCCCAAACTGATATAAGAGCCATTAACAGTACCTATGGGAAATCGATCTGCGCCTTTATGAGATGTCTGTTGGCAACAATGTTTCACCTGGGTCGACGGCGGATAAACTTCATCTATTAATCAAATCCATCTTTTCTGAAATACCTTATTGGATAATGGATAACGAGTGTCTGAAAATACAAGGGTGGTTTAAAAAAATAGATGGTTTTTAGGGTTTTTTCTTTTGTAAATTTGGAGAGGGATCGTTTTTTATCGAGTTAGATTAATTACTAGGTTTTGGATTCTGGACTATCGGCGTTTTGAAAGATGTGATTGATTTATGATGATGTTGGAAGAGTGGGGAAGTTAGGCTACTTAAAGATTTGTTTTTGGGTAAAGATGAAAAGGTTAAATAAAAAAAATGTTAGAGGACACGTAATTAGCGATGCTTGAAGTAAGTTTTTATTTTGCTAATAAAATAAAAAAATATTTGTGTTTAAAAGTTTAAGCTTTTATTTTATAATTTTTATTTAGTTAAAACATTGGGTCATTATTATTTTATATTTGTTTATATTTAGTTGAAAATTTTAATACTTTGTTAAAATGCCAATGTTAATACCTATTTATTTAGGTGAAAAATAAATTTTTAATGTAAATGTCTTTATCATTAAATTAGAATGATAAAATGATGATTACTTAAAAAAAAATGTAGAAGGTGGTAAAGCAATTTAAATAAAGTTTTCATTCAAAAATAAATATTTTAATATTAATGGCTATGTACCTGTAATTGTCTGCAATGTTTTAAAAAATACATGGAAAGAGCGCATTTTAAAATTTAAATTTATTATTTATATTTCTGCGTCATATAACGACGTCTAAATTGTGGCTTAAGTAATGTTTTATTAAATAAACTAATATTTGTCTATTCGGTTCTATTTTGTATGGATAATAACAGATATTCCAACAATAGATTTTTTTACTAATTAAAGAAAATATTAAAATTTTACAATAACATTTATTCTAACACAATAGTGAAGTATATTACTTAAATAAAGTAATTTTCAAAGATAAATATTTGAGAAAAATATTTAAGAAATGTTTATAGTGTCGTAGGGTTTCAGTTAAATTCTTCAGTATAATAGTGTTAAAAAATAATTTCGAACTTAACATTCATAATTATTAGCTATTGAATTCATTATAATGATTTGTTTCTTAACTAGAGTGAATAGTTTTTTATACAATTACAAATAAAGATGAACAACTTCCAGTCATACGCTGAGAAATGTGGGTCATTTAACAATATCCTAACTCAAATAGAAGAGTATTTCTAAACCCACTCCTATTGAATTAACAACATTGTCAGATAAACCATTCCATATAACAATATACCTATTCATAAAAAAATAGTTCTTTCTCACATTTATTTGGAATTTGTAATTAAGCGACATGATAAAATAAAATAACAAAGGCAAAAAAACACACCCACGGTTTAATTTATTTAAATCCCAAACGTATTGTTTTAATTTTAAAAGCGACTCCTGTATATGATGAATATAAATACTATTATTTTCCCTTTCTCAAAATAGTTCCAAAAGCTGGAAAAAAAACATTCAGTTTCCGTTTTATATTTATATATATATATTCTTATCCGACTCCTCTTTTCTTCTACCTAAAAAACTTTCTTTGTATACTTTTGTTGGGGAGAACCGCATATCGCTCTCAGCTAAGGACAATAAAAAGATTATTTTTCTTAAGTTTTTATTTTGGGCGTTTTTCACTCTCTTTTCCTCATGCCTTTGATTGAAGTAGACCTCAAGAGTTATTCACCAAAAAGGCTTAACGATCAATAAAACACAAAAAGAGCAGCTTTATCAAGAGCAGCGCTCATGCAAGTTTAACTCGGCAAATAAAGAGGACTTTGGTACTAAGTTGTATGTCTCAATCCCTGCTGAGATCCTTTTTACTTTGTTCCTAAACCTACAAAAAAGTATTTCTTTGTCCTTAAGGAGATTTCCGCTGAGTATTTTTGCTAAAGAGTATGTATATTCAAATAAGTGTTTAACTTGATAATGCGACTGTATTCAAATGACTTCTGGTTGCATAAGAATCGCTAGAAGAGAGTTACGATAAAATGAAAAGTCAACATCTGAAACTTACCCGGTGGAGTAATAAATTATAAAAGCTTTCATTTGAACACTTTTCTATTATAAGACTTCGCAGTACATTTCTATTGCATCACAAATATACTGGACGGTCGCACATTATTAGGAGATTATCAGTGTTTGGCTGTTTCACAATTAGTTGTATTGACATAATAACTATTATTTTTACACAACTACTTCGCTTATCTGCAGTAGTAGCAGCAAAGTACTTAAAAAATAACTAACAAAATGAATTGTTATTTACACTGTAAAAGAACATACTTAAAAATGAGTACCTGAACATCCTCGTTTTTATTTGAGTACAATTACATCGTAAATGAGTGATGATGTACCCACATTTAAGTAATCGTACTTTGTCGAAAATGAGCAATGTGATTTAATATTGTTAATTTCAGTTTTTGCTCAAGCGATTTTAGCAAAGCGACCTGACAAACTTAAAACAATTGTTCAGAAAATGTTTTTCCACTTTATTTGGTGTCGATTGCTTACATGGAAACCTAGTTATTACAATTAAAATATCTTACTTCTTATTCTTTTGGCACTTCTTTTTAACTTTTATTCTGTTTATAACTTCTTCACGTCGCACTGGCAGTAAAAATGATAATGCAGTGGACTGCGGTGCCTGAGGAAATAGGTTTGATTCCCAATAAGTCTGGGTTGTAATTGTTGATATTTATTGAAAGTGATTTATGAAGGCAGTCTATGTAGGCAAGCTACTGCTATTCTTATTCATTTTTACTCATTGTACACATTTTTGAGTTAATGTCTTTTTTAAAAATGATACTTATGTATTCGGAGCTATGATAAGCATCGAATGTAATCAAAAATGAGTAAATTTTACTTATTTTTGAGTACATATTTATAACGGTGTATGTGCATTTAAACAGCCAAACAATGACCATTGCCCAAATATTTGTAACCACCCTTCCAAAAATTCGCTTTATTTAAAATGACTTAATTTCATTTCATTAGTTGGAAACAATATAAGTTTCCTCTCTGAAATTTAACTGCCATTGGATATTCATCGAATACTTCATGCGTGATATGGATGGAGACTAATCTCGGAGTAATTTGAACTAGTTACAGTTTAAGACGCGGCTGATTGGAATAGAATCACAATCAATACAGTGGCCAGTGTTACCTTAGTTCGTGCCTTGAGATTTGCAAAATGTCATTGAAAATCTCTTATGTCCTTGCTTACCAAACAGAAGAATTAAAGGAACATTCAATTTAATTCTATTCTAATATTACTAAAATTAAAATAAAAAAAACATTATGGTCGGAAAAATGCAAATTTATTTATAGAATTTCTGTTAATGCATGCCCGTGCGATAATTATCGCACATAAGGGGGCGGAGTGATCGAAAAATGTTAATATGAATAAGTTTGTGACTTTAAAAACCATTCATGCCTAAAGACAATCAAAATATATAAAAACATTTTAAAATTGCTAAGCGAGAAAATAATTATTAATTCATAAAATTTACTAAACAATACACTTAGAAAAGGTGCTTAAAACGAGCACATGGAACCTACTCGATTCACTTTGAGTACAATTGCATCGTAAATGAACGATGACGTACTTAAATTTAAGTAATCGTACTTTCTCAAAAATCAGCAGTGTGATTTAATATACCTAATCTCAACTTCTGTTTAAGCCATCTTAACACAGCGACCTGACAAACTTATAATAGTTTTTCATAAGATGGTTTTTCACATTATTTTATGTCGATTGGTTAAACGAAACTGAGTTATTACAACTCAATTATCTTACTTCCCAATTTTTTGGACTGAATTGTGATGCTGGTGCTGTAATTGTTGATATATATTGAAAGTAATTTGTGAAGGCAGCCTATATAGGTAAGCAACTGATATTTTTTATTCATTGCACTCATTTTTGAGTACACGTCTTTTTCAAAACTGAAACTTATGTATTCGGAGCTATTATAAGTATCGAATATACTAAAAAATGAGTACATTTGACTTATTTTTGAATAGCTTTTTTTAACAGCATAGTATGAAGATGAACAATTAAATATTCAAATTAAACTTTCTTATTTCTGTTTGGCGTATTATCAATTTCAATTCCAAAACCTTTTCAATCATTTAAAGTTAAAGTCTTTCTAAACAAGTCAAATGCCAAAGAGAAACTCATGATTCCAAAACCGAGTATACACTTTATTAAATAAACCCTTCACGACTCCATTGTCATCGAAGAATAACTCTTAAAACCCGCCTTTCAATGCACTCTAACTTAGTTAGCGAGGACAATAAAAAATCCATCACCGCTCCAAGAAAAAAAAAAATTGTTTTTCTTACTGGAATAAAATACTAAATAAGCAAAACATCACGAACCTCACAGAAGAAAAAGAAGTAAGCAACAAAATAATTCGTTCCATTCATCGCTTTTCCCGCGCCATCTTGAATACCGGGCGATTTGAAAAATTGCGTTAGGGCCAAAGGGACCGGCGTTCGTTACAGATAAAACCAAAATCCAATCTTAAATAAATCGATAAGGACCGTGGAAAATTCCTTTACTGGCATCTGAAGTGTACAGAGGGAGGGGGATGAGAATTCCTTCACACGCTTTTTAGTTCGATTCATCGCCGAAATCTCTAGAAAAAAATATGAAAACGTTATTGATAAAGAATGGAAAGAATGAACGTTCGAAATTTATTAGTTTTCCATGCGGCAATCCAAGTTTATAGGGTGTGGAATGTTTCCTAGTTTTAAAAAATTATACCAACGTAGAAATGGAGTAGTGCACTTAAACATATAAGAATTCAATTATGAGTATTTTTCATAAACGCACAGAAGTTTTACTTGAAACGTAAAGAATTTAAGGAGCCACGAATGAGCGTTGGCACGGTTGTATTTCTTTCAAGCTCGTCTAAAGTTCGGAAACGTCGTTCTAGGAAAGAGCCACAATGTGAAAAGCGTGAAGCGGATTTTCGGTAATCTGAAAATGTGGTACTTACTTGAGTTTGAAGTTATATGCTTTCAACCATGCGGCGGTATCTATAGACACAGGGCCGAATTTAGGCATAGGCTGCAGCATAGGCGCCCGCACCACACTAAAAAACAACCACAAAAAATCAGTCAACTGGAGGAATAATTAATTATTTCAAAAGTGGAAATTCTAATGAAAATAGTATACTACAATCTTTTTTATTAGGAAACATTCTATTTTTGTTAACACAGATTTGTACAATGTAAATACACCCTAATACTTTTATGTTAGTTTAAAAATATATGTTTGTTTTGTGATAATTACAATATCATTGTTTTACTGTTTTTTTTAAAAAAAAATCAGTTATTTTTATTATTCTAACATTTTTTCTTCTTATTTTGAGCCTTTTGAGGATAATACAAAGACAAGACGGTGTAATATTTTATTATGACTTTCATAGATTCCAGAATGCTATTGCACCTTGAGAATCGTTGAAACCGTTGAACATTTTTAAAACATAGTATTGGAAATTTTCAAAAAACAGTGCATTCCAATTATGTTTGTACACTTAAAATCGATTTAATTTTCATCTCGTTAAAATATATTTTCATAGATATTCCGACCCCACCCTACCCCCCTCCTTTTACAGAGAGTATTCCATACCCTCTTTTTTAGTTGGGGGGGGGGGGGGGATGCTACACCACATATTCAGCCTAGGGGCCCACTAACTGTAAATCCGGTTCTCGATAGGCATTCTATCTATTAGCTTTGACATGCATACCAATCTAAAATAAATTACATTGTTTTTAAAAATAATATTTTTTCTACACAATCGCTACACTGTATTTAAAATAAGATTCTTCGAAATATCAAACTGCCATTTCTTTTACGGTCCGAATGCGAAATGCATCCATAAAACATGGCAAAAGAGGGTAGCAAAAGCTCCAATGAAATTTATTTTCAATATTTACTCCTGGAATATTTAGTACTTCGTTATTGAAAATTTATTCGTGAAGGATGTAACGGGAAACTATAATGATTCTAGGTTAGTGATAAATAAGAGAAGCGCACGCAATTTTAACTCCGTGTATTGGTGTTATTGTAACGATTTCGAATTGTACATGACAAATCTTCTTACTTTTTATATTCAAATGGAAAAATGTACTGTTAGCCCATAGTTGCCATAGTAAGTAATGGAATGAAAAAATTAAGAATGTAGACTACTCAATTGAATGAATTTTAGAGAACTATTTTTTTTAATTAACTGAATATTATATAAAAAAACCACATAATACTATTAGCTTAAACATATTGTTGGTTTAAAAGTTGTATTATTGTTCTGACGAGTTTTTTATTATCGTTGTTTTAGAAGTAAAACCACATATATTTAAACCAAAGATTTATCAGCCGTTGTTGACGACGGAATCTAAGCATGAAACTCCTAAAAGTGAGTGACCTTAGTGCTGCGCTTCAGAGAGAGAAAAAAATATATTGACCTTGGATTTCGTCGACAACAACGGTTGCTAAACTTTTAGTTTAAATAAGCGTGGTTTTGCTTCCATGCCAACGTTATGTTACTTTAAGAAATTTAGTGTAACCGCAATACTCTTTAAAACCATCTGCGGGGTTAGAAAAAGCGCAAAATTATAAATCTATTTAACACCTATTTGTAAGAAAGAGAAGCTAAAATTCTTCCATAAATTATGCAATTAATTATTTATTTTGTTTCACTTAAAAATTTGCCAAATGGGAAAAAATCTGGGTTTGAATCTTGAGGGCTCATGTTATTGAAATAAAACTTTATTTTACTGAATTTATATTTGTATTTCGAAAGTAAACAAATTCAAATATTTAATCCTTCGAGCATGAATGGACTGTAGTAGAGTGACTATGACGTCATCATCTTGATGCAATTATCTCAGACCTGATGGCACCTGACACGTGATTTCCTTTCAAAATTTATGAATGAAAAAACGTTCGCGATTGACTTGTGATTTTGAAATAATAGTAAATGTGTTACTTCATGAAGTACAGGGTATTTTTATGAATGAACTAGAAAAATATGAATGGATGATGTAGTAAACCACGTGTGTGAGGCCATCATGTTGGCCTCACTTTGATGTTAGAGAAATTATAACCTTATGATTTCTCTACTATGAGGGATCCATACTCAAAGATTTAACCATTATGCGAATTAAAAAAAATAAGTTGTCATGTCATTCTTGTATATTTAATATTTTCATTATCTATTACAAGTATTATATTTCATAATATCTCTACATTTATTATACTATTTAATTTTTATTTTATAATTTAACTAATTGTTTAAAAAACGATTTTCTAAATATTTAACAACAATATTAGTTAAAAATTTAATTATAATTATTTTTAAAATATATAAATAAAGAGTTTTAAGGAAATATCCGTACTTTAAATGCTATTTCTGTATTACGATTGAAATCATTTATAAAAAGTTAATCATATATAAAAATGTGTAGAAATCTTGGGAATTCTTTTTTACTTTATTCTATGTAGTCAATATAAATTCAATAAAATAAAAGAAATACGAGTCGATTTTATATTACTTCTTTGAGTTTTTCAATCGATAAACCTCACAAGATTTGATTTCTTCAGTTCAATTCGGTTACTATAAAAATGATTTATTCATCCAAAGAAAGAAAACTCGATTTTACCGTGCCAAATGACAACCCGAACTTTTGAGAGTTGTAGTTTAAAATCTCGCCTTTGAGAATATATGGATTTTTAAGAATTCTCGAATGCAGAGAGATTCTATTAGTCTCTTAAACCATTAATATAAGATAAATACAAAATACTGTAAAATTAAAACTTATATTACAAACTTCTTCATTGACAAGAACTGACCTAAAAATTAGTTTTACCATTAAGTTTTTGCTTTTTGGATTTTTGCATTAACTTATGAAGTATTTAGACATTTTGAAAAGTAGTTTTTATACGCTATTTGTTGAATAGCAAAATTAAACATATTTTTTTCTTAATTCTGTAAAGTATTTAAATAGCGTTCAAGTTTTAACCTTTTACATACGTTTTTTACTAAATATATATTATTTTTTGAGTGGAATGCACAAATGATCTAATTTGTTAAAAACAATTAATATTTCAATTATTATAACTTTTCATTAATCGAAAATCAAACAGAGATACAAAATCATTTTAAAAGAAAGAAAAAAAAGAAAAGATTTTAAAAAGGTTTTCTTATATATTATCAAGTATCTTTCTGATATTTAATATTTTACAATAATAACATTTATCGATACCTTTAAATATTATTCTCTCTTTAATATTTGCAATGAAAAATCCAATTATCTTATAAGCCTTAAATCAAATCTCATTATACCAACCAGTGAAGCGTTAGCATTTATTAAAATTTTTACATGAAATCCCATAAACTATTTAAACATAAAACTTACATTTTTATATAAGTTTTATGTTTAAAAGGTAGTTAAAATATCAAGTTATAAAGGTTTTACTATAATTAACGTTCTCTAAAGTTCATGGACGTGGTATCACATCCAGAGATTCCTAGTTTTTCGAGCAATGCACCTAATTTTTAAATTCATAAAAATACACAATTTTATCATATTGTTTTTAATATACAATTTTGCGATACAACAAATAAGCTATATATATTTCCAATTAATTAAATTAAAATCATCTTTCTAGCAAAAAGGAAAACCGACTTTAAGGAAAAGTCGGTTGAGTTGAAAAATTGAATTATTGAATATCGATTCTATACTTTATACAACTTTTTGAAATAATAGATAATAATGATAGCCCCCTGCTAAATTTATGTATGATTTTAGTAAATTGGCACCAACTTCAAAAATATATACTAAGAATAAAATTGATATTCAATAATTCATTTTTTTTCTAATCATTCGTAAATATAAATATTATTTTTTACTTTTTAGCGCATTTTCCTTAAAGTCGGTTTTCCTTTTTCTAGAAAGATTATTTTATTTTTCACTTTTTAGTTTTTAATTTAGCAGGGGGCTTTGCCCCCTATTATTATTCACCAAGAAATTTAAGTACCAACTTGTGCGCAACAATGTAATCCCTATCAATGGCTATAAATGCTGGTTACACGAAATGTCATGATTGTACAACTTCTGTTAAACAATGAACATATTATGAAATCGGATAAATTGTTTGAAAAAACTCCGGTTAATCAACATTTCCGGAGATATAACAACCGGATAACCGATTATTGTTATGTAGGTTTTGTCTAAGTGAATTTTTCTCAATCCAACAAAAAATAATTTTCGAAATCTGACAATATTTTTTTTAAAACAGTCTGGTTAAATGAGAATTCCTGATAGTTAAATGCAAGATAAGAGCGGATATTTCCTTTAAATTGCTCCATCCCATATCCGACAAAAAAATTGGGCAAATATCTGAAGTAGAACCGAAATCCCGCGCGAACATACATAAAAAATAATACATAACTGTCGAATTGATTACCTCTCGACTTGGAGATTTTAATTTAAAATTTCTGGCGGTTTTATTTTGGAGTTTTGGTTGGCGCGCTGTTCAGTCGGTTAAAAATAGCATGCCCAGGAAAAATTATTTAAACATACAAGCAGTATAAATAACTTTACAATTGCAAAGATCGTGAGAACGACAGTGGGTTAAAACAGTTACTTTATTGCAATTGTATTCAAGTATCAACTGAAAACATAAACCATCAAAATTGTTCAGTTCAGTTTACTTCAATTATTTTGAATGTTTCTATCGATTGTAAGTTTTCAATGGTACTCATTTGGCAAAAACTTTCTTTTTAATTGCTGTCTTTTGCGATTTAAATGAAACGAAAAGAACAACAAAAAATAATAAACTTATGTAAAAGAAGTTTTTAATGAAAAAACTGAAATATTTTAAGGGTTATAAAAATCCGCTCATCAAAGCAGAAGCGATAATTATTCGCATCAATAAAAAAAAAAAACTCAGAAAAAAATCCATCTTCCATGAAACTCAACTTTGCGTAAGGCATAAATAAAAGGTACAGAAGAAAATAATAGGGACATTTTTTTATACCCATATATTGATTCTAAATGCGTATCGAAGGAAGATATGCACACAAAGAATGTAATTCTATTCCAGACAAAAACAAAATATAAAAAAATGGCGTGAGGTAATCGAAAAAAAAAAACTGTTCTTATGCCATCTCGATCTTTTTTTTCTTCTTTTCTTTTTTAAAGAATGACTGTCTAAGGATCTAAGATAAATTTTTCAGAAATTTTTGTATTTTATTCATAAAAAAAAACTAAGCTTTGCTTAATTTTTTGTATCAATCAAAATCAAGCTGGCAGATGGTGTTTAATTCTTAAAAAAATATTACTTTTTATGAATGTTTGTGAGGTAATTAATCACAATGGATTTCAATTTTGACAACTTTGGTAACACGAGAGAAATGATGCAAATATTAAAGTCATTAATCACTGAAGATATTTCGAAATAGAGAAGTAAACAGTTATTTTTAAATTGTAATCAGTGATTGCTCCTAAAAATAATACGTAAATGTATTTTATTGATATTTATATAAAATATTTGTATACATTAAAGTTAACATTGCTAAACGAATAAGCGTTTTTTGCCATATGTTGTTTTTTATAAAAAATAATACACGGGGTAGTCACAAGTTGTTGAACGGTGGTAATTGTTTGTCTGTATCTCATTTAGTTGTATTGACATAATAAAACATAATATTTGACCAACTACTTTGCTTATATTTTAAATAAGTCGCTTAGGTTTAGTATGCAACAAAAAAAGTAGTTAACAGTAACAAGCAAAGTAGTAGTTCTTAATTAGTTAAGGTATTTCAAATCAATGAATTATTATGTGTAGTTAAATTGCCAAACAATGACCTCGTCCAATAAATTATAACCACTCTGTTCCATTTTTATAGAAAAAAAGTGTATTACATATCCATTTAATATTAACTGTAACGAACGAATATTAAACCATATTATTAACTTATATTATTTAATATTAACTATCACTAACGAATAATTAACCATATTATTATATAGTAAAACTGCCAAACAATGACTTCTTCCAATAATTTATAACCACTCTGTTCCATTTTTATAGAAAAAAAAGTGTATTACATACCCATTTAATATTAACTATAACGAACGAATATTAAACCATATTATTAACTTATATTATTTAATATTAACTATAACTAACGAATAATTAACCTTATTATTATATAGTTAAACTGCCAAACAATGACCTCGTCCAATAATTTATAATTTTTGATTTAACATTACAATTTTTTAGAAAAAATAGTATATTGCAAATCCATTTATATTAACTATAACTAACGAATAATTAACCATACTATTTTGATCCTCCTGAATATATTATTAACTTTACACTATAATAAAAAAAATATTTACAATATTTGAATACGTAGCCTTATATCGTAATATTAGAAAAATATAAATATACTACGCAAAAAAACAACAATATGCTCTTCTCTAAAATTAAAACATTTAATGGAAAAATATCTTATTTCTAAAATATTCAACGCACACATTGAACCTAAATGTTAAATAATCTTTAAAATCAACAGTCGCGTTCTAAAAATAGCAATTCTCATGAATATTAATTAGCTAAATGGGAGAACTTCGCTTTCAAAAGGCGCGTAAAAGATTTGGAGAAAAGTGAATAATTATTGTTGCCAA
This sequence comes from Troglohyphantes excavatus, assembly GCA_963932185.1. Lineage (NCBI taxonomy): Eukaryota > Metazoa > Arthropoda > Arachnida > Araneae > Linyphiidae > Troglohyphantes > Troglohyphantes excavatus. Next base: position 61,934,237 of record OZ010666.1, on the reverse strand, counting down.
GTCGCATAGATCAAAGCAAACATCTCATTCAATTTTATAGAATTAGGAGCGCACTTTTTTTCTTTTGTTACTGATTTCTTTTAAAAGTTATGTTTATAATTTAATCTATAAAGTTCATTTATTTTAGTTTATGTAATATAATTTTCAAAAAATGTAGCAGTTTTAGAGAAATGATTTCAATAGACTAAAATTGTATTTGCTCCATGATTTTTAAGGTATTATATTACGGTCAGTCACAATGTTGAGCGATGGCCATAGTTTGGTTGTTTCAATACACAAAATAAACAATTATTTTTTCTACATTTTATCTACTTTGTTTGTTGCTACTAAAGCTAAGAGACTTGTTAAAATATAAGCGAAGTAGTTGGGTAAAAATCAGGGATAGTGGAGACTATATATAAAAGGTGTGCTGGTACTCCCGCTTTCTGATGGAGGGCGGGGAAAAGAATTCTTTTGACGTCATAGTGACGCCTCCGACTTCTGTGGACGTGTCTAATGCTCTCGTTTGTATAGTCGCTTTAGGAGCAATTGTCGCTATTGACAAGGATTACTTAATTTAACAAGAATTCTTGTTTTTATCTAATCATGAATTTACTTAAAAGAAAACAGTTAAAATTTGCTTCAAAAAACAATTTGAATCGAGTTTGCAGAGTTGTTTCGTCGTTAATAAAATATTTCGAACCGATTTGAACCAATGGTTATTGACGTGCTGCCATCTATTTGTTTTATTGCAAACTATTTAAAAGTGATAATCGTTAATTATATTTAGAATTTGCTAAATTTTAAGAGTTTAAATTATATTTTAAGAATTGTATTTAGTATGTAAAAATTGCAAAAGATTTGCTTAATAAATTAAGCGTATTAAAATAATATTAGCATGTCCATGAATTTTGAAAGAATAAAATGGGAGTCGAACCATCATGTCAATGCATGTGTGTTGAACATATTAAATGAGTTACAATTTCAATCAAGTAAAATACGGGGATATAACAAAACAAGGAGAGATGAGTAGTGAAGCTATCTGAACACAATTATTTACAGATATTTACATTATTTTGCTAATTAAAAATTAAATCACCAGTTGTTACCCAACCGGGGATCGAACCTAAGTAGCAATGCTTGAAACACACAGCCAATGAGAATGATCAAATACCCATAGTAAGGCGGAGCTAAAATGACGTCAAAAGAATACTTTCCTTGCACCTTTCAAAAAGCGAAACACTAGCACACCTTATATATATATATGGTCTTCACTATCCTTGGGTAAAAATAATGTTTATTATGTTAATCAATACAGTTTATTGTGATACAGCCAAACAATGATCATCACATGAAAATTTGTGACCACCCTGTGACCATATTCTTAGGGAGCCAAATATATGTTTTTTAAACAAAGTGTCTTTTGCTTTACTATTTGTGTAAATATTCGAGTAGTAATAGTGAATTATGGTAAGTTTAATAAAACCAATTATTGATTATTTACCTCGTTTAATTTAGACTGTGTGTTTTCTAAGTTTATATTGTGTATAACAGATTATAAAATAATTGATAATGTTTGAATTTTGTTTTATCATAAAATGTTGAGTTCATTGTTTAGGTTGGGATAGCTTTTTTACAAAATGTTTGAAACAAAAATTCTATTATGCAAAATATTAATATTAAATTTAGCTGAAAGCGAAAATGGAATTTAATAATTCTACACAACTACAAAAAATAGTTAACATAATTAAATTAAATTTTCTTATTTCTGATAAAAATAAGAAAACTTTTGCGCAGGATAATTTATTAATCAAGACCATTGCAGATACACTAATAAACAATTGATTTTACATGCTGTTTTTAAAGTATGAGCGCAATAAAACATAGATAAAAATGCTGAAAATGGTGCAAAATATAACTTCTTTTAATAGTAAAATATTTTTAAAAAGCTTAAATTATTTTTTGAATTCTAGCTAATTTGCTAAAAGGTTTGTCAACACCAGCTTAAACACTGGAGGTAAGAAACTAATACATTGTCTAACTCAAAATTTCTTGATTCCCACTATTTAAGTCAGCATTTGCAAGCTTATTCAGTCCTTGATTCAAAGCATGTACCTCCATAAAAACCATCTTCAGACGTTAAACGGCCCATAGTTTTATCTATTTGAAGTAATGAAAGCTACTGCACATGAAGAACACTCCCTTGGGGCTGCGGCAGTAAAGGAAAAATAAACAATGCAGTGTTCTTACCCTCCCAATCCCCCTTTACTAAAAATCCGCTATTTCTACACTCACAAATCCTGTGCACTGCTTCAGGGCGTCCCTGGGGTGCTAGACCAGCAGGATTTTTTTTTTATTTAGGCCTTCGGTGTTTTTATAGTGCCAGGGCTACAGGAACATGTTTATAGTATGCTTGTAGCATCCCCGGTAAGGAAGTGTTTTTGTTCGGATATCTCCCGTGAAGATTGGATTACTTGTTGGAGTCCATGTATGGTCATGAGCGTTGGCGTGTGATGTTGGTATGCAGAGGTGTTTTCTTAAAAATTGAATTCGGAATGGTGCTGTTGGATAACGTTGGATGTTGTTTTGAAAAGATTGAGATTCTAAGTTTATTTGATTTGTGATGCAACGTTGTTTTTTTATTGGTTTCGATGGGATTGGTGTGGAAAAACTTCAGTCGATTTTAAATGTTTGATTCAAGAACAAACAGTCTCTTAACATATTTATTCTTGTTATCATAAAAATATACGGTAAATGACCTGCCCATCTGAATTTGAATTCCAAGAATGGCACACTTCGGCTGCCAATTTATGGCCTCATATAAGAGTCTTAACACAGCCGAGTAACGCCTCGAGATTTTTTAATATTGGTCAGATGACAAGGTCAACCTGAAATGGGATCCGGCGGAACCTCAGTAGAAGTCATGACATTGGACTCCTATACACAGGGGTTGAATTTATGAATAATTTAGGCGACAATTTTTTTCAATGAATCTGGCAACACTCCCATCTGAAGATCGCTACAAATTGTCAAGTCTACGGATATTCGAGCTCGCGATGCATATATAATTTTAATAAGCTTACATTTCGAAAAAAAAACATTTCGAATTAAAATACATTAAATATTTCGTAATACTTTATGATTTTTAAATTGATATTTAGCTTTACAATGAATTATTTCAAAAATAATAACTAGGAAGTTAAAATATTTTTTGTATAATTAAAATTATGTAAAAAAAATTGAAAACAAAAACAAATTTATAAAATGAAACAGGAAATAATTACTGTATTTTAGACTCAATGACTAGAAATCTTTTTTACTGGGTTTTCGTATTTAAAAATATCGTTTCATATAGTTTGAACACATTACGAATTTAAAAAAAATGATCAACATTTTTGAAGGTTTTCTTGAAAGTTAGCAGCGTACTTGAAAAATTAATTTCCCATTCATTTGTACATATATTAATATATCATACACTGATATCAGACATTATACATCAACATGAGATATTATATATTAATATCAAACATTATAAATTAATATCACACACTATGCATTAATATCGTACATTATGTCAGGTTTGACTTGTGTGCAAATATGGCGTCTTCAAAGGCTGCACTTTTCGTAATAGGATGATACGTGACAGCAACACAAAACTATCGTAGAGCATTACTTATTTATCTCAAACAAAGTTTCAACCTGGATAAAACTTTCTTATTTTTATTTCTAAAATTTAAAGCGATTCCCAGTGGTATCCTAGAGAATTTTGCTGATATCGAAGTAAACTTGAGTTTAAAAAAACAAATGAAATACGTGGTAGTACTAGGAATGATACACAAGTTCTATAGAAGATTAATTTTTCCTATTTTGAATACAAATTACTCATAAGATGCGTCGTCAGTCACAAATGAAATAAATAACAGAAAAATTTGTAAATTTTTCATATTTACTAATATTTATATATGTTTAGTGATTTTTTTGTTACATTTAAATTAGAATTTTTATCCCACTGTTTTGGTACAGGTGGGAAGAAATAGTCCTCAGGATTTAAAGTTAGAATTTAAGGAACTTTATTTGGCTGAAACAACAAAAAAATCAAACAGAAAACAACAGAAAATGATTAAATAAAAACTTCGATGGTCACGGAACTTAAAGAACGATTTTCAGTAAATTAGTAAACTAATTTGCTTAAGAAGACTAATTTGTTTCAGAATGTATCTAATAATTGATAAATAGGTTGTCGTTACACTATCATAAATATTTTTTTAGTATGTTCCCAGCAAAAAAAGTCGGCATGAAACATTCATCAAAATTGTCAAATTGAAGGTTTTATAAAGGATATTGAAACAAAAAACTGCATTTTTTTTGAAGTTTTCAATTTTCCTGCATAAAACCTTTAAAATATCTGCATTTTCCCTTTGTGATTAAAAATTGCAGGATTTTATAAAGGATATTGAAACAAAAACCTTTAATTTTATAGATCTTCAAAAAAAAAAAAAAAAAAACTGCAATTTTCTCGCATAAAACCACCAATTTAAAAAAAATTGTAAAGGTTTTATGCTGACTTTTTTTACTGGGTATAATAGTGGAAAGGAGTCGAATGACAACTGGGATATCCGATTTAAGATAAATAAAACTTTTCACTTCGTCTTACTTTTTCTGTAGTCCGTGGACCCCCAGATTTATGTTAGGGGGACCACGGGGTGGATCACAAAGATAAAATGGTAAAATGCATTGAATTAAGAGTGAAAATATCAAGCTTTCAGCCAAACTTGGACGAGATTATGAACCAAAAATAAAAGATTTCGCCCAATCCTATCCAGTTCGAAAATTAGTGCAGCTATTATTATTGTAAGTGACTATTACTTTGATTTAATGAGTTTAAGTGAGTGTTAAATGTATAATCAAGATACTAAAAGATACTAATCAAGATACTAAAAGATACTAATCAAGATACTAAAACTTCTGATTGTGGTGTTATGTAGTCATGCATTTGTTGGATAAATGTGTGTCCACATTCTTAGTAAAAGTTGTACAAAATTAAAAGCAATTATATTATAAATTTCAGAATTTTTTGTTTCCTTCATTTTCATGTTCAGTTCAAGCAAAACTGGAACTCATACATGCCCAGAAAGTGGAGGGACTTCCATGAGCATACATAAAAAAAATGGGTCTCCGATCCTATTAGCTTAAACTATGGGTCCGTGGATTAATGCTGATTGGAAACCGATGCAATGGAGAATCAGATGTGAATATTTTAGATTTAACTTTTTTTCTAAATACAATAATTAATTTAAGATTAAATTAAATTAATCAAGCAGCTTAATTATAAATAATAATTGCATTTTAAAATTGCTATAAATATAATTTCTCAAACTTATAAATTACGATATTCTTGTTCTTTTGCAAAAAAGAAGTACTTATATTCCAGTCCGTTCTTTAATTTAACTGAATTCAATTTCTACTTTAATATTAAAAATTCTTCAACCAGTTTTACATGATATATTAAAAGACTTTTAGATATAAGTGCTGGTATTAAATATTCCCACAGAAAATAATTGATTTTTTAAAAACTCAACGCGTATTCATACTTCTCCGTCATAATTCATTTTCTCATATCATTGATTTTCTCTATAATAAGAGGTAACAAATCAATACGTGTTTTGCATTAAAATATTCAAGAAGGTAAATTATGAACTGAATTACTTCCGGATGCTGAAAGTTTTCTAAGAAATTTTCAGAAGCAAATGAATGAATTCGACGAAGATCCAACATATTTTATTTAAATTAAAACTAATTTATTTAAGAAGCAATCTTTCAAATGTCTGATCATATTCGTCTGGTAAGTGAGTTTATATTTTACAATAGTTTAGAATAAATTAAATTGAATAATTTTCTTAGCTTATTTTAAGTAGAAATATATTAGATATTCAAAGTAAAACCGATTTTGCTTTAAGTAATAGGTTATCAAGTAAATATTTGGAAGTGGTAATTAAATTTTTAAAAGAAATATACTTCTACATATTTCGGAAAACTAGAAAAACCAAAAGCAGTAGTATACGAAAAGTTTTAATCACAACGTATCATTAAAAAAACTCAATTACTTTTGTTGATTTTTCTTTTTCGATTGGGGTGAGGTGTAGAAATAAAATCTAATTCGTAGTAAATTTTCTACATGTTTTCAAATTTCTCTGTAAAAATTGTAAAGTTACAATCATTTTCATTAAAATAATATAAATACAATATATAAAAAAAACATAACTATATTGATAAAAATATGAAAATAAAATTTTCAAAATAAACACATTTCCTCACTACCGTTCCTCCCCTACCCCTTCTCGTACTTGTGAACAATTCCAAATTGTAAAAGTACCTTGATAGTTTTTAAACACCCAATTCGATTCCTACTATATTGACCTAAAACGCCGAAATTTTTGAAAGTCAATATCCTTAAATCCGTTTTAAAATGTAGATATTTCGGTTTCAATATATGATACAAATTTAGTCTCTTTTTACTTAAAATAATAACTTTATTAAGCCCTATCAAATAAAAATGTACTTATAACTTTTAATTTGACTATTTTCCATCATTTGAAAGGTCAAGAATGAATGTACTGTATGTGTATATTACACACAAATATTACAGCATATAACTATACCGCACACATACTGGTAATAGATGTATATGCTGTAATACAGGATCGGCTCACAATATTTTGACCACCTTGTATGTTTGACATCAATAACAGCGTGTAACTAAAGAAAGCAAGCACGTGTTGCGATGTGGCTGGGTGAATATATGTGGTGTAGTGTGTGCATTAAAAAAACATATTATTCTTTGTTGTAATGGAAAAAAGAATGTTTTAATGACATTTTGAAAATGGAATGGTTCTGGACTTTTGGAGAAGGTAGTAGTGTTTTCGAAACAGTACTGGTTGTGAACTGTTTGTGTGCTGCTGCGGTTAATGTGTAATATGAATGAAGAAATGACACCACTGCCAATAAGAGACGTGCACATGCAGGAGCACCACACGCCATTGATGTAGGATATAAACGTAGACTCCATTGGTTGGTGAGGGCCGATCGCCGAGCGCTTCAGTAGAACAACTATCAAGCCAAATGAACCAGGGGACTACTGAAAGCGTATCTAGAACGATAAATCAGGGAAGCCTTCTCTGTATGGGCCTCTTTAAGAAAACGGATGTTCATTGCACTTATGCTAACGAAGCTGCATCATCAAAAAAGGCTGACATTTGCACAACAGTAGCAAAATTAGGCCTTCACGAATTGACAAATGACTGCTTTCTTCATTGAGTCACGTTTTCTGATTCATAGAAAGAATGGACGTTGACTATCCAGAGTGAAATATTGGAGAACAAACCCTCAACCACCATTGTTGGAAGAGAACAAGTGGGGGTGGGTGGGAGGGGGGGGGGCAACACTAGGGTCCTTGAATGCTGCCATTGATTTCTCCGAGTCCACTCACATCTGCAGAAAGCACTATGGACCTAATTCGCTATGAATCCATCCATGCAAACTTCGTATTGCTGATATATGCTGATTGTCTTCCTTTGTGGAGAATGATACCTACCACGAAAATGCGACTTGTTACACAGCAAGAGTCAACCAAAAGTAGTTAGGGAAACACTATAACAACTTCCAAGTACTTTCCTGGTCCCCTAATTATTCAGGCTTAAACCCAATCGATCATCAACGGATCACTTCTGTGGAGACGTTCTTTTTATGGATGCTCCATCACGCACCCATCAAGGTGGCAACACACGTAACGTAACTACAAGCTTTGCAAGCATGCATGATTAATCACTTTGTACAATCATGCTTGAACGTGTGTAGGGTAATGTTGCGCAAAAATTCGAATTGTACAGGAGGCTTGAAGATGGATCGTATTTTGCTTATGCACAAGCTTTGCGCTTCTTATACAAGATAAACTGAACGCAAGTAAAACTGAACGTGTGTGCCAAGGACGTGTAAGTTTATACAAGCAAAATGTCATTCGTTGTGATTTTTTTTGGTGTAAACATTTGCACTATGCCTAGTGATTAATAAAACACGTGAATTAATTGAAAGTTTTATTTCAGCAATAGCTAAAATATACGTTCTACGCACAGGAAGAAAATAACCCGTAATAAACATCCAAATATAACATTTATAAAAATTATAGAAGATATATTTCTCATTTTAAGACTATATCCCTTTTTTTCTCTAAATGTTCAAAATATATAATTATAAGATAGGAAAGTGATTGATTTTTTTTAACCCACTTCTCAAAACGGGTACTCCAGTTAGAAGTTCACAAATAGTTTAGTTTTTCTATTTACCGTATAAGGAACCACTCCCAATTTTCATCTTCTTGGGTACATGGGAAGTGATAAAATTTGTGATAAGTGAGTGAGTCAGCGACGAGGGCTGTCGCATTTATATTAGAAATATGAATGTCAACTTTATCTTTAGCGTGTTAAATCGAACGACTATCATAGTAAGGAGCGAAGGGCTGCAGCGTACAATATGTTATTAGAAAATAAAGATTAATTTACACCAATGCAGAATAGAATGCTCTTAGGACTAGTTATAGAAACAATTAAGGCTAATTAGGAGCGATCACGCTGATGTATCTTTAACTCTCTCAATTAATTAATGTGGGAATATGTTTTATTATGATTAACCCGATTTAACATCACATGATACTTTTTTAAACATAAATTGGCGCTTATTTAAGTGTCTTAATATCATGTACTTGCAGAAGGAAATTGTGTTGTGTTGTTCAAAATATTGATCTTGCATGCTTGCCAAGCTTGCAGTTACACGTGTAGCCGCATTCACAACTCGCAGATGCATGTGGTTGTCTGCATGCTTTCACACAATACACATAACTGAGAACACATGCTATCAGTTTTTGAGTACCTCTAAGGCCGCTTTTACATTTAACGATACGACACCGATAAATCGTGAACGATCGCGAAGGAACGACACAACGTTTTATCGTATCGTCTGATGGTCAGTTTTTCATTGCACCGATATCGTTCGCCGAAAACGAAATTTTTTACATTCAGTTCGTGTTCGTCTGTTGCAGAGAGCACATCATCTGTTCTCGATATTGCGCATCGCAACAAATTACATTATAACAAACTGCGATTGTTGTATCTGCTGTATTTAAGGAGAAAGAAGAGATCAATAACAAAACGCTTATGGGTGCATGATATCATCGAAGCAAGACATGTTGAAGGAGATTTTTATGTTTTATTTGAACGTCTACAAAAAGCTAGAGCTAGAGCTAACCACTAGAGCTGCACAGTGGGCTATTGGCGACAGTTTGACTAAATATTGCCTCCCATGCCTTTTCTCGAACGATCTTGTTCTTGTAAAATTCATCTCGCTTATCCCAAATACAGGTCTTTATTTCCACTAATTCACACAAGTTCACAATATCAAACTTACAAGCCATATTGATAATATAAATTAAAAAAAACATTAGACTATAGCAGACGGCAAGTTTTTCCAAAACAAACTCAAAATGTCGTCACGATGAAGTAGGGAAGGCGCGTGCCCACGATAAAACGTTCCGATAAATTGTATTGTCTGATCGGCAACGACATTATCGTTATCGTATCGGCTAGTGAAAAAGCGCCCGGCTTCGTATGTGTATTTTGCGTACCCCGATATCGTCCCGCTGAAATCGTATACGATTTATCGGTGTCGTGTCGTTAAATGTAAAAGCGGCCTAATGTGGCCAAGTTGCTGCCGGTGGTGCACACGGTTGTTAAACTGGAAATTGGCTGGTGGTCGCAATAATGTGACCCGACTGTGTATATGAAAAGCCCTCAGTAGCCTGGTTGGAAAAGTACCAAACACATATTTGGATTGCGAGTTCGATCTTAGTCGTTCAGGAAACAGCCGCCATGTAGAGGGTGATAATCAAAATGTACTCACGTTGTTCGTAGAATGAAAGTTTGATGTGTGTGACGTCAGCTCGTTCATTGTCGTCGTCATCTAACCGTAGATCGATATTACGAGTAAGTTAATTTCGGATGGACCCCGAACTGACCCCAATAGCCCATTTAATTGCTTTAGGCTTACGTTAATTCACCTAACCAACTAAACAATAAAAAAAAAACTAATCAAATCGGAAATGGCCGTAAAATCTTTTATCGAGATGCTGGCCATTTTGGAAGGAATCTAAATCACATAGCTTTCAAATTCGAATAAAAAAGTAAATGAAAATGGTACCTCCAAACTAAATTAGCTAATCCATTAAGAATAAAAACGGATGGTTCCCGCAATGTCCGAATAAATTACCATGAACCGCTTAACACATGGTGGATGTCCCACTTGACTTGCTGTCACACCATTGTTTGCGCGAAATGGATTCGTCCTTTAATATCTCATACGTAAAATGTATAACCGTTCTTTTTGGAATTACTAATTGGACAGTAAAATAGAAAGTTAATAACGTTAAGTGTTTGGTTGGGAATTCGTGCTAAATTGTCGCTTAGATTTTGATATTTATTTAAAAAAAAATCTAAGGAAGTTTATTTTAATGTAATTTTTTTATAAGAATGATAAAAGAGTTTAACTTTATTTAAACCCGACAACGCTTAATTATCTTTCACCATTGCGAAGTTGTTTTTACGGCTTGAAGGTTTTAAATATTTTTTTCTGTAAATGATATTTTAGATTTCTTTTTTAAATCTTAACCAATAAATGTACAGACGATATAGCTTTTAAGTTATTACTCAAACTATTAGATTAGAAAACCTTTGGAAATCGGAGTAATAAATGTAAAAAAAATGTGTATTACTAAAAAAACTAAACTCAGTGAACTTGATATCACGGCTTGGAGCATTAGTGGGTTTAACATGTTCGTTTGTTTTAAGTAATTGTATTACTTTATTTTAAATTTCACTTCCTATGGCGATGGGGGGGAGGGGAGTGTAAAATACGAGTTGGATTATGAATACATTATGTTTCACATATGTTCTATAAAAATTCCAAGTACTAAGGCTAGATAATAGAATTGACTTAAAAAAATTAAACTAAAAGAACGCTACTTTTGAAAATTTAGTGACAGTATCACTTTAGAATGTCAATTAAAATAGAAATTTAAGATATTGGGATATTTAGATAAATTGAGTCATTTTCCCTTTAATATATCCTGAATGTGTGCAGATTTTTTTTATTTTTAAAAGAATATAAATCACATGAATCGTATTTGAGACATTTACTAAGAATACACAGGGATTTTTTACATTACAAAAACTGTAGGGAATTATACAAGCGTTTTAAAATGATTTTGAATTTCTTAAAATGTTAATGAATCAACATCGGATTTCTCAAATTTAAATTATTGAAGTGAAGAAATGTTTATTAATGTACAAATGCGACGTTAAAACTACGCAATAAAAATGTATACACTATGTTTCGGGAGATATATCCCCTTCATCAGCAGAAAAGAAAAATCTGTGTGCACAATAAATGGAAATAAATATAAACCCAGAATTGAAAGTGTTGCTAACGAAAAAAACATTTTATTTATCGTTCACACATACTTTTTGTAATTTCTGCCGATGAAGGTTGGATGTATCTCCCAAAACATGTCTAAATTTTATGTATTTTTATTGCGTAGTTTTAACGTTGCATTTGTATTTTAATATTCTTAACGCAATGTTCTAGAAGATGAGTTTTTATCTTAAATGAATGTTTAACTAGTAAACATCATTAATTCAGACAGAGTAATAAATCTCAAATATTTGTTTACTTAGAATTCATTCCCACAGTATTACTCTCTGACGGAGCCGAACGACTTAAATTGAATCGACCAAGAATTTCGAGGTTTCCTAGCAATACATAATCTATATATATATATATATATATATATATATATATATATATATATCCCTCCTTCGAGTGCTCATTTTTACTACTAATACTCTCACATGAATTGAAGGATGCAAAACACCCAAAATTTAACTATAATTAATAACTTTATTTAACCTTGAAATCAATATCCCCTATAGGAGAATAATAAATGCAAGAAGGAGAATAACAAAGAACTAGCTACGCAATTGTTGATGTAAAAACATATAGACATTATAAATCATAAGCAATGATATTTTTCAAAAAATTATATTTTTATTATCTTGTATTCTATTACAAAAGATAATAACGTTCAGTCACGAAAGGCCGAGTACATTTTTAAAACTTCCTAATACTATTTCTCTATAGATCAAAAGAGATTTGATATTCAATTTATGGATATATTTATAAACTCAATCCCTATCGACAACTCCAAAACAGCCATTTTGTTTCCCCTATCGGAAACATTGACCATCTCTGAAACATGGGCATTTTCCATCAGCTATCTCTCCAAACCACTATTATTAGCCACTCTGACCATTTCAATAGGCATGTTCTACTTACAGCAAACTACAGATAAGATTATTAAATTACAAATGGAGCCACTTTCAAATTCGATAAGATTTAGGTAAAGCCCTGCCTATGGAATATAGGGTTAAATTACAAAGAACTAATTACGCCATTGTTGATGTAAAAACATATAAAATTATAAATCATAAGCAATGATATTTTTCAAAAACTATATTTTTAATACCTTGTATTATATTACAATAGATAATAACGTTCAGTCACGAAAGGCCGAGTACATTTTTAAAACTTCCTAATACTATTTCTCTATAGATCAAAAGAGATTTGATATTCAATTTATGGATATATTTATAAACTCAATCCCTATCGACAACTCCAAAACAGCCATTTTGTTTCCCCCTATCGGAAACATTGACCATCTCTGAAACATGGTCATTTTCCTTAACGTTCAGTCACGAAAGGCTGAATAAATTTCTAAAACTTCCTAATACTATTTGCCTATAGATCAAAAGAGATTTGATATTCAATTTATGGATATATTTATAAACTCAATCCCTATCGACAACTCCAAAACAGCCATTTTGTTTCCCCCTATCGGAAACATTGACCATCTCTGAAACATGGTCATTTTCCTTAACGTTCAGTCACGAAAGGCTGAATAAATTTCTAAAACTTCCTAATACTATTTGCCTATAGATCAAATGAGATTTGATATTCAATTTATGGATATATTTATAAACTCAATCCCTATCGACAAATCCAAAACAGTCATTTTGTTTCCCCCTATCGGAAACATTGACCATCTCTGAAACATGGTCATTTTCCTTAACGTTCAGTCACGAAAGGCTGAATAAATTTCTAAAACTTCCTAATACTATTTCTCTATAGATCAAAAGAGATTTGATATTCAATTTATGGATATATTTATAAACTCAATCCCTATCAACAAATCCAAAACAGTCATTTTGTTTCCCCCTATCGGAAACATTGACCATCTCTGAAACATGGTCATTTTCCTTAACGTTCAGTCACGAAAGGCTGAATAAATTTCTAAAACTTCCTAATACTATTTCTCTATAGATCAAATGAGATTTGATATTCAATTGATGGATATATTTATAAACTCGATCCCTATCAACAAATCCAAAACAGCCATTTTGTTCCCCCTATCGGAAACATTGACCATCTCTGAAACATGGGCATTTTCCATCAGCTATCTCTCCAAACCACTATTATTAGCCACTCTGACCATTTCAATAGGCATGTTCTACTTACAGCAAACTACAGATAAGATTATTAAATTACAAATGGAGCCACTTTCAAATTCGATAAGATTTAGGTAAAGCCCTGCCTATGGAATATAGGGTTAAATTACAAAGAACTAATTACGCCATTGTTGATGTAAAAACATATAAAATTATAAATCATAAGCAATGATATTTTTCAAAAACTATATTTTTAATACCTTGTATTATATTACAATAGATAATAACGTTCAGTCACGAAAGGCCGAGTACATTTTTAAAACTTCCTAATACTATTTCTCTATAGATCAAAAGAGATTTGATATTCAATTTATGGATATATTTATAAACTCAATCCCTATCGACAACTCCAAAACAGCCATTTTGTTTCCCCCTATCGGAAACATTGACCATCTCTGAAACATGGTCATTTTCCTTAACGTTCAGTCACGAAAGGCTGAATAAATTTCTAAAACTTCCTAATACTATTTGCCTATAGATCAAAAGAGATTTGATATTCAATTTATGGATATATTTATAAACTCAATCCCTATCGACAACTCCAAAACAGCCATTTTGTTTCCCCCTATCGGAAACATTGACCATCTCTGAAACATGGTCATTTTCCTTAACGTTCAGTCACGAAAGGCTGAATAAATTTCTAAAACTTCCTAATACTATTTGCCTATAGATCAAATGAGATTTGATATTCAATTTATGGATATATTTATAAACTCAATCCCTATCGACAAATCCAAAACAGTCATTTTGTTTCCCCCTATCGGAAACATTGACCATCTCTGAAACATGGTCATTTTCCTTAACGTTCAGTCACGAAAGGCTGAATAAATTTCTAAAACTTCCTAATACTATTTCTCTATAGATCAAAAGAGATTTGATATTCAATTTATGGATATATTTATAAACTCAATCCCTATCAACAAATCCAAAACAGTCATTTTGTTTCCCCCTATCGGAAACATTGACCATCTCTGAAACATGGTCATTTTCCTTAACGTTCAGTCACGAAAGGCTGAATAAATTTCTAAAACTTCCTAATACTATTTCTCTATAGATCAAATGAGATTTGATATTCAATTGATGGATATATTTATAAACTCGATCCCTATCAACAAATCCAAAACAGCCATTTTGTTCCCCCTATCGGAAACATTGACCATCTCTGAAACATGGGCATTTTCCATCAGCTATCTCTCCAAACCACTATTATTAGCCACTCTGACCATTTCAATAGGCATGTTCTACTTACAGCAAACTACAGATAAGACGAATTACTTTTCCAATAGCCGAGGAAATGCGATTTTAGGGGGAAGACTTATGATGCAGTAGCGAGTTTCATGAGGAATGCAATTCCGTTATGGGTTTGGGTTTTGTTTATGTTTTTCTGTTTAGTGTGGCCATGGAACCTGTGATTATCCCGAGTAGCATTCAAGTAAACATCTATCTCTACTGGGGTTGTTTTTTATAGTAAGTGAAATAGAGTTCAATAATTAAGTATTGGTAGGTTATTGTAATTTCTGGGCATACAACTAAATTATTATATAAAATTCTATTAATGCATTTTATAACTTTTGTTAGATCTGCGAACTACGATATGTGTTGTTCTACTGAATCAAAATATATAAATTAACACTATTATTTTAACCCTTTGCGCTCTGTTGTCGCCGGTCAGGCGACAACATAACGACACGTTCTTTCGGTTCTCTATTCTTTAAAATAAACTCGAAAAGTGTCTTGTGTGTAAAACACATCGTTCTTTTTTTTTCGACTTGTTCTCTTGGAGATAAAAAACAGATTAAGATTTTTTTCCCCTCTATGAGGTTGGTTGGTTGGTTGTATGGGGTTTATTGGCACAATAGCCAAGGATGGCCAAGCTGCGCCACACACTAGATAATTCAAACCAACCCCTCTATGAGCATAAAAAATTCTGGGGAAAAACAGAAAGAGTAATAACTGTTCTTTAGAAAGAACGCAAATGTCAAAATGTTCTTGGAGTGGAAAGGGTTAAAGTGGTTAAAACAAAATATATTTTTTTCATTAATTTCAATGAGAGTTGTCATTAATTGATGAAGTTGAGTAATTAGAGATTTCATTATATTACTTGATATTTAAACTCACAAATAAACCAAAAAATTAAAAATTAAATTCAATCAATTTAAATTTTAGCCTTAAGTAATGTATTAATATTTAATAAGTTTATGTCAACAGAAAATGTGTAGAATTTTTTTTTCTCTGTTTATTTAAATTCTGCGTTAATTCTGTGGAATTCCAACTATTACGATATTAGAAAATTTTCAAAAGGTCTAAACTGTTATACCATTATTTAACACTTACTTTTTATATCTTGAAGTAATCGTTTATTTTTTAATTTTAAATTTTCTCAATTCAAACTTTCCTAAATAAAAATAATTTTGGATTTTATATGTTATCTATGTGTCAAAAGGACGTAAAAAATTATCAGTATGTATCCAAATCGTTATTTTTTTTATTTCACACACACTCGCATGCATAAAAATGACATAAATATTCAAATTTTTCTTTACTGCACACTTAAAGACACCTTGGGTTAACACTCAGTTTTATATCTCACAGTCCTTATACATTGATAAAATTATAAACGAGTTAGGGGAGAACCGAGAAACAGCTGTTGCCAGACACTGAATTCCTGTCTCGCATGAGAAACAGACTTTGGTAATCCAACTTTAATGTCTCCAACATTTTTGTCAGTTTCGAGATAAGACATTACAACTTTTTATTAGTGTTTTAAAATCGCTTCCTCTTCTAATCTCGGTAGTGGATGGCGGTGAATTCTTGAGAGAAGCGGTGTTTGCAATTCTAATGAAAATAAGAAATATGCAGGCTTAGTTTATTGTGTTATGATTAATATGTTAAGGCCCGAGGTTGTTTAGTTAGAGTTTATTTTACTAGTTTGTGGTATATTTCAGATGTTTTATTTAATCTGAAAAATATTTAATTTAACATTTGCTTGAGAGAGAGCGAGAGAGATACAGAGATAGAGAAACATAAAGAGAGGATCATAGAGAGAGAAACAGATATTGGGAAACATAGAGAGGAACATAGAGAGAGGAACATAGAGAGAGAAACAGATATTGAGAAACATAGAGATAAACAGATTTTGAGAAACAGAGATTGAGAAACAGATATTGAGATACATAGAGAGGAACAAAGAGAGAGAAACAGATTTTGACAAACAAAGATAGAGGAACAAAGATAGAGGAACAAAGATAGAGAAACAGGGGGGCACACACAGCGAGATATAGTAGAGACAGAGCTATGTAAAGAGAGATAGAGAGAAATATAGAGATAGAGATAAAGAGATAGGTAACATAGATAGGTAATATAGATAGATAAAACAGAGGTAGAGAAGCAAAGACACACATAGTGAGATAAACATAGAGACCAAGACATGCATATATAGAGAGAGAGAGAGAGAGACATAAATATGTATACCTATCTCTATACAGGGAGATAAAGTTACAGTGACAGACAGAGAGAGAAACAGATATTGAGAAACATAGAGATGAACATAGAGATGAACATAGAGATGAACATAGAGAGAGAAACATATATTAAGAAACATAGAGAGAAACAGATTTTGAGAAACAGAGATATAGAAACAGATAATGAGATACATAGAGAGGAACATAGAGAGAGAAACAGATTTTGACAAACAGAGATAGAGGAACAGAGATGGAGAAACAGGGGGGCACACATAGCGAGATATATGTAGAGACAGAGCTATGTAGATAGAGATATAGAGATGGCCAGATAGAGATAGAGAGATAGAGAGAAATATAGAGATAGAGATAAAGAGATAGGTAACATAGATAGGTAATATAAATAGATAAAACAGAGGTAGAGAAGCAAAGACACACACAGTGAGATAAACATAGAGACCGAGACATGCAGATAGAGAGAGAGATAGAGAGACATAAATACGTATACCTATCTCTATACAGGGAGATAAAGTTACAGTGACAGACAGAGAGAGACAGGGGGACAGAGAGATGAAAAGAGACGGGGAAAGGAGAGAGAGACCGAGACAGATATATATATATATATATATATATATATATATATATATATATATATATATATATATATATATATATATATATATTGGGTTGGAGGGAAAGTTCTGTCGTATTTTAAATAGGCAGGTGATTTTGCTTGTAAATAAAAAGTACATCTGGCTAGTGAGTCAATCGGATTTTTTTTTTTTAGACTGCTGTATAATATAAAAGGTGCCCTTTTTTACCGTTCATCATTTACTTGTGATATTTAAAGTAAAAAACATGTCAGTAGATAAAATGCATTTACGACACTGCATTTTATATGAATTCTAAAAAGGAAGCAATGCATCGGTTGCATGCAAAAATTTATGTGCGGTATTTGGAAAAGATATTGTAAATGTTCGTACTTGTCAAAGATGGTTTAGCAAATTTCGTTTCGGGGATCTGAGCCTCAGAGAAAGTGATCGATCTGGACGACCATCCAAGATCGATAATGATGTTTTGCGATCCATGTTGGAAAATAATCCACATTTAACAAGTCGAGAAATTGCAGAAGAGTTTGGCATTCATCATACAACTGTTGGAGATCACATTAAATCTCTTGGGTTTGTGTTAAAGCAAAGTGTTTGGGTTCCACATGAATTAACGGAAAAGAATTTGTCTGATCGGGTAAGAATTTGTTCATCACATCTGATTAGACACAATGTGGAGCCATTTTTGGACAGTCTGGTTACTGGAGATGAAAAGTGGATTCTTTACGAGAATATTAAGAAAAAAAAATCTTACTGCAAAATTATCTAACGGGAAAAAAAATCACGTCTTTTGAAAGTGTTTCTAAGGCAGTTGCTGACTATTTTAACTCCAAGGATGAGAACTACTACAAAACAGGAATTCACAGGTTACCTGAAAGATGGCAACAGGTTGTAACAAATAACGGAGCATATATAATTGATTAATATTAAACACATATTTTTAAAAATGAATTCAAATATTTTCTTTAAAATACGACAGAACTTTCCCTCCAACCCAACATATATATATATATATATATATATATATATATATATATATATATATATATATATATATATATATATATATATATATATATATATATATATATATATATATATATATATATATATATATATATAGATGAAGAGATAGGGAAGGATAGAGAGGAGATAGGGATAGGAGAAGATAGAGACAAAGAGAAAAAGAGAATCAGAGGGACAAAAAGACAGATATAGAGATGGATATAGAGAAAGAGGAGGTAGAAGCACAGAGAGAGAGCTTTTGAGTATCATGTTTTTAATTTAAGGAATGTATATGAAGTCTTTAAATCATACACAATCAAAAATGAGAACTTATGCACAAGCGATTTTTTCAGCTAAATTAATAAATATCTTGGTTTTTGTTATATAAGGTTATAAAAAGTAGTATAGCTTACTTTTTGATAGTTTAAAGGATTTTATTCGCTTATAAAAATTAATGTAGTTTTGATAGTAATCGCTGAATGGTGCTTGAAATTTAGTATAAATTACACAAAACATATTTCTTAAAAAATTATAGAACAGGGAGACTTATTCAAAGATATATCGTTCTATCTATTAATTTATTACTTTATATTCAAATAATAAAAGTAAAAACATTTTAACAAGATTATTTTTGAAAAGTATTTTTTGCGTATTAATTATTTTTTTATAAAATTTAGTTTTAATATTTCTTTCGATAAAATTGAAAAATTAACTTAAAAATTAATATTTTCAAGTTTTAATAAATGCTAAGATTCATAAGTTTCGTAATGTTGTAAATCTCTAAAACAGTAAAAAAAAAATCTCAACCAATTTACATTTATATTTAATTTAAGGTTATTTCATTTTTCAATGTAATTTCAAATTTTTAGATTAAGTTTAATATGCCAGAAATTAATTTGCTAATTAAACCCAAATCACTTCAAATACTTCAAATAACGCACTTCTTTAAAATAATCTTTTAAGAGGGTAAGATTAAAAAAAGCATATCTGAATATACATTCTTAAAAGAAACTATCGCTTAAAAAAGGAGTTTGTTTTAGAATACAGGAAGCTTCCTCAAATTGGCAGATTTAATTAATGATAAAGCAAGGATGCCAAGAATAATGCATTCCGGTTGACATGATAGTTAACATTTTCAAGATACGCACCGTTGCTCCTACAATGCTTCATTGCATTAATTATGCGTTAAAGCCCCTTTTTCTCATTATGTTGATTAAAAGAAGGGTTCATTAATGCTACCCGAAGGAAATTAGCTGCGAATTGTCTATTCTGCGTCTAAATATACATATAAATGTGCACTTTTGTGAATACTTTAAATATTTGAATACCTTGCGGTGGATAAGATACCTTTGTTCTTCAGCTATCAGTAAGTGTCTTTAAATGAGTATTTTTTATTTTTGTTAAAGTTACATCGCTTTCATGTAATGTTGTTTGAGATGCTTGTGCTTAATCATAGATTTTGGAGCTTGTTTCTCGGTACTTATGAAAACATGTTAAAAATAGTTTTGTAGGATAGTTTTACATTTGAAGTTTGACTATTCTTACTTTTTTTTTAATTTCTTTTTTTAATTATAATAAGTTCCATATTTTGCAGGTTTGAATAATTGTTCTATAACTATCTCTAAAATATTCGAAACTTAAATCTCTCTATTTAAATGCGAATGTAATATATATATATATATATATATATATATATATATATATATATATATATATATATATATATATATATATATATATATATATATATATAGAGGGAGACAAAATAAAAATAAAATTATTTTATAATTTTAGTTATGTAATAATCAAAACTAACTGTAATTTTGAAATTATATAATTTTTTTCAACTAATGAAATAATATAAAAATATACCAATTTAAATCGAAGTAAATCATTTTATATTTAATTTTACTGTTGAAAATTTTTAAATGAACAAAAAGCATTTTCATTTTTAAAAATGTTTAATATACAAAATATTTAAAAAAAAAAAGCTTTTTGGTTTTCTTTTACCGAAACCCTTAATCTTATTTAAAACAAAATTTTGAAATTCCAAAATAATGAAAAAAAATCCAAAAATATATTTTATTCTATGCAATTATAATCAATTCCATTGGGGAACGGAATTAATTTGAAAAATATTGGCTCCTTCGAAATAATCTTTTGTCACATAAAAAAATATATTTTAAAATATCAAAAAATCTTCATTATTTTAAGAAAATTGAGAATCAAATTAAATTTTATACCATACACAGATAAAAACAATACGTATAAGATTACGAAAGTGATATGCGAATTTTGAGTGGAAAACTACAATTAAAACGCATTAATAGAATATTTAAATAGTGGAATAATGTTTTTAATTAGTTGAATTATGTTCCATATCCAATGGAATTAAAGTGAATGAATAGAATGAGTAAATAAATACTTTTATAAGTATATAAATATTAATCGGGTTTATTATATACATATTAACATGAAATCGATCTTAAATTAAGTAAAATATAGTATATAATTTTATTTTCGTTGGTAATCCAGAAACGTTTGGGGATATTTAGGGTTAAAAGTATAAATGGTATATTTACAGTCAGTGTTCATATTTAGAGTTTTTAAGCAGAACTTCATTATAACAGAATAATAGAAGCTTAAAGGTATATAAATATTAATCGGATTTATTATATATGTATTAACACGAAATCGATCTTATAAATAAATTAAGTAAAATATAGTATATAATTTTATTTTCGTTGATAATCCATGAACGTTTCGGGATATTTATGGTTAAAAGTATAAATGGTATATTTACGGTCAGTGTTCATATTTAGAGTTTTTAATCAGAACTTCATTATAGCAGAATAATAGGAGCTAAAGGTATATAAATATTAATCGGGTTTATTATATATGTATTAACACTAAATCGATCTTATATATAAATTAAGTAAAATATAGTATTGCATTTTATTTTCGTTGATAATCCATGAACGTTTCGGGATATTTAGGGTTAAAAGTAAAAATGGTATATTTAGGGTCTGTTTTTTTTTGGTTAAAAATATAAATAGTATATTTAGAGTCAGTGTTCATTTTTAGAGTTTTTAAGCAGAACCTCATTATTACAGAATAATAGGGGCTAAAGGTTGTCCGTTTTACAACAAATAATTCTTATATAGATGTAATGCTACAGAGTGTACAAAAATAAAAGTGCAGTAGTTATTTATAAAATATGTTTATTATATATACAAAAAAAGTCTTCAATGTAGGTTGAATTTGAACAAATGCGTATGTATGCACTGCATTAATTTTTCAAAAGGAAGACACTGGTTCATGTTGATTGCTTATATTCATTGGTTTGAAAACATTATTTATTTTCTGTTTGGTCTATTTGCAGTTTATTTCTTCAATTAAAAACTAAAAAAGGGGAAATAAGTGTTTGTAATATGCAAACGCATTTTCATTTGTAAATTATTCAACATATTGAATAACAAAATTTAAATGGTTCAAACCATTGAGTCGGATGACTCATGGTTGGGACCATGTATTCAAGTATATCAACGTATCAAAACCAAGCAAAGCATTCAAGTATGAAGTGAACAAATATAATATTGTATTAAAATTGATAAATCTTGAAGCTTTATCTTAAAAGAAAATTCTGAAACTATTTTAAAAAAAAGTTGTATTTTCCAGAAAAGTACATTTGCTTAAAAATATAACATTGGCAACTATCTCATTTTAGAAACATCCTTTACTAAACAAACGATAGACTCAATAAACATGATCTAACTCCACTCCATATGAATGCTTATTTCACCAAGCAACCTCTAAAACTCGACAACTTCGACTCTTTCTTTTTCAACATAACGCCGATGTAAAGCTCCATCTTTCTTTGCTCAGCAGAATCTCCAGCAGTGATGAAATTCTGCAGAAGTTGTTCAGTTATGCCTCACTTTTCACCTGACGGGAGGGGGGGGGGGGGGGTGAAATTCGCCATGTTGACAGATTTTTGACAGAAGTTCTGCCTCAGGTGGAAAAGAAGTCTAGGGATTTATTATTTTTTTTAAAGTGGGAGAGGGCTGGTGTATTTCTTAGGTTCCAGACAGCATAAGCGGTTCTGTGGATTGGGTGTATTTTAGATAGACCACTTACTGCGCGAAATGTCGGGTGACATTAAACGGGGAATATGTAGAGTAAATAAAATGACAAACTTTTCGTCGCAGTACAAAACCAGATACAAGTTCAAATTGAATTGATGAATAAATAATTTCAGTTACAATATATGTGTTTTAATTTGAATAATGTGTTACTTTGTATACAAAAAGTTGTATTTGACTTATTACGCATTGAATTAAATTTAACACATAAGTGGTTCTGTGGATGGGGTGTATTTTAGATAGACCACTTACTGCGCGAAATGTCGGGTGACATTAAACGGGGAATATGTAGAGTAAATAAAATGACAAACTTTTCGTCGCAGTACAAAACCAGATACAAGTTCAAATTGAATTGATGAATAAATAATTTCAGTTACAATATATGTGTTTTAATTTGAATAATGTGTTACTTTGTATACAAAAAGTTGTATTTGACTTATTACGCATTGAATTAAATTTAACACATAAGTGGTTCTGTGGATGGGGTGTATTTTAGATAGACCACTTACTGCGCGAAATGTCGGTTGACATTAAACGGGGAATATGTAGAGTAAATAAAATGACAAACTTTTCGTCGCAGTACAAAACCAGATACAAGTTCAAATTGAATTGATGAATAAATAATTTCAGTTACAATATATGTGTTTTAATTTGAATAATGTGTTACTTTGTATACAAAAAGTTGTATTTGACTTATTACGCATTGAATTAAATTTAACACATAAGTGGTTCTGTGGATGGGGTGTATTTTAGATAGACCACTTACTGCGCGAAATGTCGGGTGACATTAAACGGGGAATATGTAGAGTAAATAAAATGACAAACTTTTCGTCGCAGTACAAAACCAGATACAAGTTCAAATTGAATTGATGAATAAATAATTTCAGTTACAATATATGTGTTTTAATTTGAATAATGTGTTACTTTGTATACAAAAAGTTGTATTTGACTTATTACGCATTGAATTAAATTTAACACATAAGTGGTTCTGTGGATGGGGTGTATTTTAGATAGACCACTTACTGCGCGAAATGTCGGTTGACATTAAACGGGGAATATGTAGAGTAAATAAAATGACAAACTTTTCGTCGCAGTACAAAACCAGATACAAGTTCAAATTGAATTGATGAATAAATAATTTCAGTTACAATATATGTGTTTTAATTTGAATAATGTGTTACTTTGTATACAAAAAGTTGTATTTGACTTATTACGCATTGAATTAAATTTAACACATAAGTGGTTCTGTGGATGGGGTGTATTTTAGATAGACCACTTACTGCGCGAAATGTCGGTTGACATTAAACGGGGAATATGTAGAGTAAATAAAATGACAAACTTTTCGTCGCAGTACAAAACCAGATACAAGTTCAAATTGAATTGATGAATAAATAATTTCAGTTACAATATATGTGTTTTAATTTGAATAATGTGTTACTTTGTATACAAAAAGTTGTATTTGACTTATTACGCATTGAATTAAATTTAACACATAAGTGGTTCTGTGGATGGGGTGTATTTTAGATAGACCACTTACTGCGCGAAATGTCGGTTGACATTAAACGGGGAATATGTAGAGTAAATAAAATGACAAACTTTTCGTCGCAGTACAAAACCAGATACAAGTTCAAATTGAATTGATGAATAAATAATTTCAGTTACAATATATGTGTTTTAATTTGAATAATGTGTTACTTTGTATACAAAAAGTTGTATTTGACTTATTACGCATTGAATTAAATTTAACACATAAGTGGTTCTGTGGATGGGGTGTATTTTAGATAGACCACTTACTGCGCGAAATGTCGGGTGACATTAAACGGGGAATATGTAGAGTAAATAAAATGACAAACTTTTCGTCGCAGTACAAAACCAGATACAAGTTCAAATTGAATTGATGAATAAATAATTTCAGTTACAATATATGTGTTTTAATTTGAATAATGTGTTACTTTGTATACAAAAAGTTGTATTTGACTTATTACGCATTGAATTAAATTTAACGGTTAACGTTTAGTTAATTTAAATTTAATTTTTTAATATTTATTTATTTTTAACGATGTATTACTTGAATTCCCGTTTGAATTATATATTTATGTATATAATTTGTTTGACATTTTCCTTTCATAGTAGCTCAAGATATTTCCCAAGGGAAAAAATGTATTAGGACATTTGATATTTACGAAATTTTTGTATAGATATTAAAATTTTTGTTTATTAACACAAAACAAAACTAGTTAGCTATTACATGTTAAATGTTGTTAAATTTAGATTTAAAATAACTTGCAGCGCCAATACTTCTTTTATATTTAACAAAAATGTAGAATTTAATTTCTTTAGATATAATTTTTGTGTGCGTTTAAATTCAAGAATGAAAACATTTAAACTTTAAACATTTTAGCAACACAATATATTTCAAACAAAATATTAAAATCACAGTGTGGCACTGTTGTTATTTTAATGTAATAGATTTTAGTTGATAAATAAAAAGTATAACCGTGTTTCTCTTTTAAAGTATTTAAACATAATTGTTCGTTAAATATTTATAACTGTTATAAGTATATTATGTGAATTTCATTTTGTTTGAAACGTTTTATTTTATATGAGTGTACTGAAACGTTTTATTTTATTATAGGTAAGATTCTTCAATCGATTCTACTGATTCTATAATTCAACTGCAGCAGTTCTGTACTAAAAGGATTCTACAGTATTTTCTCTATGGATGTATTTATATTGGTAAAAGTTATAGATCATTAAGATGTTGAAATTTGAATTAATGGTTATTATTATAGAACATACTATTAGTATTTTTAATATTCTATTAAAAAGGCATATTTTAAATTTTTATTACTTTAAATGTATGGCTATATCTTAAATCTATACAATTCTGAGATTAAGTTTTATATTATCCCAATTGAGTGGCTTTGTATAACTGGGTATGGTGATATTTAAGTTCAGAAATGTCAAAATTAAAACGTTCACAACACACAGAGCTGTGTGGATCAAAATTTGGGTAGCGCAAACTTATTGAACACTTTAAGAAAGTGTAAAACATATATACAATAAAACAACGTTTCTAAATTCTGCTCCGATTCTGGAGTATATTAAAATATTAAAAATATAAAAATAATATATAATAATTATTAATATTAAAAATATAAACTATTTTGAAAATGTAATTTTTTAAAAAATACTAGTTAATTACGTGGTTTAGGTAATGCTTAAAAAATTTTTAATTTCGAGACTAAACCTTGTCGTTAGGCAAAGGTAACTTGTACAACAAATTTGGTTGTTGTAACACTAACCTGTTTTCAGATATTGTGTTTTTACATATATTCTGTGTTTACATATATTGAAAAATATCTTTTTATTATCTAAGGAAACTCAAAGCAATTAGAATAAGCGAAAACTTTACACAACCATTTTAACCAAACTAAAAACAATGCGGGAAAGAAACCATTACTCCCCTAAAAACATTGAAAACATATTCAGTAATAGAAAATAAAAAAAAGCAATACATTTGACTAGTATGATTTAAAAAATACAATTTAAAATCCTCTTCATCCACATACATCATTTCGCGTATAAGAACTCCAACCCCATATCGATTATCAACTCAAAACTCTCCCCCACCCTTTCCAGAAACACACAAAACGAATACAAATTTACGATTCAAATCCAGCGAGCCCATTGTCTCGGAGAGCACAGCAATCCATAAACGACTCGCCAAGAGCCCCGGACCTTTATCGCCAAAAACACTCCACCCTCGACCTAATTGAAAAATCATGTTCCGTTCCGATACGCATTTATGTTCCTGCCCCGACGCGCTTCAAACTTTTATCATTTACGGTCCCACGCCGTTAATATTAATAAAAAAAAAGTTGCGTTTCTCTCCCGTAAAAATCTCCGTATCTCCCGCCCGCCTTTTGGATCCTTCGGTATGTGTTCACAGGTCGGAGCGCGGTCGTAAATCAATATCGGTCCAGACCAAACAGGATGGGGCCGTATTGGTCGAGACCCAAACACTCCGAAAGCCTTCGGGGCGGATAAATATTTATCCGTTCTTTATTCTGGGATTGGAACGTATGTTGAGTATTGGCTCCATGAAAAGGCTGGGGATGTTTGTTTTTTTAAAGATGGGAAAGTATAAATGTGGGTTGGTGTTAAAAAAAGATTCCATTCCCTTTTTTTTTTTAATTTACTCAGGTGAAGAACGGATGTTGGGCTATGAGGAATGATTTTGCAGAAAACGCAACGTAAAGTGTCATATCTCAGAGACATATACAAAATATACTGATTGTTTAACCATGAGAGTAACACTCTTGGCCTACGAAGCCTGTTAGTTGTTTTTATCCTCTCTCCAACTTGTATCCATTGATGTTAAAGCACACGTTTTTCGGTATTCCCTCAAATACCCGTCATAAACACAAAGTCGTTATGTTTGGAACAACGAGTATATATTTAATTTCACGTGAAAAATTTGTTTAAAAACTACGCGCTACTATAAGGGTTGATGGTATATTTTTAAGATACTGTTATTGTTTTTATCGTTTCACAACTCAGTTCATTAAAATAACTGCCATGTAGCTAACATTAGCCGTTAATCTCGATTTCGACAAGTTGATCCTTATCCGTTCACTTCTAGACTTTTTAAAAAAATTAATAACTAAAAAGGGAACAATATATTTTTTTTGTTTTTTTAAAGAAGACAAACCGATTTTAATAAAAATGCTCTAGCAAGTAAAGTTTTTTTTAAAATTTTACGAACGAGTTGAAAATATTGAATAATTTTTTTTATCAATTTTATACTTAACGTTTTGAAATAGACGTCAAAATTGATGTACGATTTTTGTAAACTGGCATCAACTTCAAAAAGTTGTAAAAAAATATAAAAATTATATTAAATAATTCAGTTTTCAACTTGTTCGTAAAGTTAACAATTATTTTTTACTTTTTAGTGTATTTTTCTTAAAGTCTTTTTTTTTTTTTTTTTTTTAAAAAGAGATTATTTTCTTTTTTCTTTTTTAGTTATTAATTTAGCAGGGAGCATCTCGTCCTGCTATTGTTCACGAAGAAATTTAAATAACAACCCTTGCTCACATTTTGTGTCAACGATGTATATTGTAAAACAGTCCGTATCCATACCAATAAATGCTGAATAAACAAAATGTCATTGTTGTACAACTTCTATCAAACAATGAAAACATTTTGAAATTAGAGAAACTGTTAAAAAATAGTCCGGATAATCGATATTTCCGGATATATAACAGCCGGATAACCAATTATTTTTATGCAGTTTTTGCCTAAATGGATTTTTCCCTATCCAACAACAAAAAAAGATTTTTCAAAGTCGGACAATATTTGTTTTCAAACGGTCCGTTTAATTGAGAATTCCGGATAGTTAAATGTCGGAAAACCGGATATTTTTTTTCAAAAGGTTCCCAAGTGAGATACTCCCTATCCAATAAAAAATAATTTTCAAATTATATGAATTAGAACAAAAATCTTGCACGAACATACATAAAAAAATACATAACTGTCGAATTAATAACCTCTTTCTTTTTAGCGCACTTTGGAGGTATTAATTGAAAGTTTTTGGAAGTTTTATGTTAAAGTTTTGGTTGGCGCGCTTTTCAGTCGATTAAAAAAGGATTGACTTATATTAACCATTTGAACTTTGCACTTTGATAATGTCTATGACATACATATTTTTTACAGAATAATTATATCCATTTCTACTTTATACCCATAATCGTTTGTTATAACTCCAAATCATAATCGGTTTTGGAATTATTAATTGAAGAAGCTAACAAAAGAACGACGCTTATAAATTTAAACTAAAGGAAAACCGAGTTATTGTTTATTTTCAAGAAAATTGATTCAAAAGATTGTTATTTGATAGATAACAGTAGAGTGCAAAGGTTAATACTTGACAAATTCATGACTTATATTCAATAAATGGAAAAACAAACAAGGGCAATTCAATAAATTGTTAAAAATAGATAAATGTTCAAAATGATGTTTCGGATTTATTCATAGTGTATAAAAGTTATACTTTAAAATAGACAATTTATTGGTAATCGTTATTAAATAATGCCGTAAATATGCTACGCAAGAAAATTATTTACACTCTTAGCTAATAAGTTAATTACAGGTAATTATCCTATAACCAATTTCAGTTTTAAACACACAAAATATTTGATCCAATATTCATAATAAACATCATTCTTTCAAATATGGCAAATTATAACTTTTTTACTAACTAATATTTGTATTCCTCATTTATCTATTCCGTCACAACAACTTTTTATTTTTCTCAAGTGTAATTCTTTAAAAAAAATTTTTTTATAAAAATAAGGTAAATAATTGATATTATAAATATAGTTATTAGTTAAAGATTTAAAATACTATATAAAAATTAACCATTTAACTCCATAACTTGAGATTTAAAGTAATAACATAAATTCTAATAATTTACAAATTAAAGAAATAGTAAAAAACCTATTTTAATCCATAAGTAAGAATTATCCCTTTTACTAAGTTAATATTCCTGAGTTTTAAATAAGTATATTCTACTGTCAAGTGACCTGTAAGAGAAATTAGCATCCCAGAATGTACCTCCAATTCAGTTGATTCACGATTCGAACTCACAGAGCCAACCAAAACGGTCATTTTGACCTTTGAGAAATGATTGAAGCACATTGAAGGAAGTAAACACAACATTGTAGACGAAGGACTATGCTAGTGGCCAATGTTTAGCATTAAGCCGAGGTGTTTGAATAGTTAGTGAAATTCGCGTATTAGCTTTGCCTGGTAGATATCTTGCAGGTTAATTTAACAATTTGGACAACAATAAACAAACAGGGAATTATGAATGGCTGGTGTTGCTAAGTCGAAGTTAAATGCGTTTGGTAAGTTTCTTTATTTTGAATTAGTATTAAGTTAAACTACATATAGTTAATATTCTATGGCTTGTAGCGCAGTGCATTTAGATGTCAACCGGAAATCGAATATGGAACAATGTGCAAGATACACCCATCGCCGTATTTAAGATTTTTGAAGCCCTAGGCAAAAAATTTCAAGCAGCCGCCTTACCCCCTTCTTCTGATTTTGAAGTAATATATTTACTTCAGAAGTTACTTCATGTTGAATGAGTACTATAAAATTTAAAACCAGTAGGGAACAAGAAGAATGTGTGGTTTCAAATAGCAAACTTTTTCAAAATATCAAGTGCCATGCAAAATAATTGAGCAAATTTGGGTTATTTTACAAATATGGAACTTCAGTAAAAAAATATATATTTTTGTAAAAAGAACAATTATGTTGCTTGCGGCCCATTGAGTCTGTGGCTTTAAACAGCTGCTGCCTTACCCTCCTAGTGGTAAATACGTCACTGGATACCCGGATACTCTACTGATCGGGCTAAAATAATTACTCGAGCCCAAATGGGAGTATAGGTATATGGTATGACCGTCATTTTATCCCCTTCTCAGTGAGTCGGACAGGATAATGAATGAAAAGCACCTGTGAAGTGTATCACGTGGGTAACGATAAGCAAGTTGCTGTAAATAATGTGGTGGAAGGAAGTGTTTACAGACCGTGTCACCAATGTAGTGCAATGCTTTTGGATGTCTCCTGGAATCGAACCAAGGACCTTGTGCATGTTACACCGATACGCTACCGATCGAATTAAAATAATTATTCAAGACCAAGTGGGAGTATCGGATGTATGAAATGACCAGCCTCAGTCTACAAAAGTTTGTTAAATTAAATTTTATATAAAATAAAATGAAAATATCGTTTATGAAGTCCCCCTCATTGTTGAATTGTTTTCAATGATCAATTTAAAATTTTAGTTCTGCATCCTAAATGCTTTTAAATTGATTTGAAATCAAATGGATGTATTTTTTACATAAAAATTAAAGCAAATATGCTGTATGCCTTTATTTTCAAAGAGTTAATTATAATAAATGACTCTACCTAACAAAATTGATTATTTTTAGATTCATACAATTTCTTAATACTTTTAAGTGACCAGACATTTAATTAATCAAAATCTACACATTTAAATGTTTAAAAAAATTATGAGGTTAAATATCAGCAGGATATAAACCGAAATGTATGTTTTCGATCAAAATATAAAGTAATACATATAGCCTTAAGGGAAATCACATACTATAAAAATAGTTTGATATAAAATAATATAAAAATATTATTTTAAAAATATTAAGTTTATAAGAGTGCTGTAAGTAAAATAATCGAAAAGTTTATGAAAGAAGTAAAAAAGTTTAAGGAATGTAAATTCTAAATTGTAAGAAAAGAATTAGACTAGACAATTACAATAACATCGAACTTAACTATATTTCGCATACTCTCAATTTCACTTTCAAATAACGCGAATAAATTACCACGCCGCAGTTTAAAGCAGACATCAACAAAAGAAACAATTCGAATCGAATTAGACTTCAAAGAAATGGCGCTTTGTTGAATAAAGCGATTCCACTTTCTAATGAAATCTACCACTTTCGAGAACTCGGGTGTTGGCCGTCAGACAATAAAGCCAGATTGGCGATTTGCTTCCTCAAAAGGAACAGTTGACACTTTTGGAGCGTTTTCTTTTCTACAGTAGTGCCTTGGGAATGTTCCCCACTTTCTCGAATTGCATTAGGAACTACGAAATGTCCTTTCGGGTAATTTATAGGATCTTAGGGGAATTTTCAATTGCTTATAGTAAAGCAAATTGTCTGCGTTTTAATACTTTAACTTTTAAGGTGGGGACTTGGGTAACTTAATTATCAGAAACGAAACTGAAATAGAGGATTCTTAGAGTATGGTTTGCGTTATATATAAATTTAATTTTTATAGTGTAAGATATCTTAAAAACAAATATCTTTAATGCTTTTATAAAATTAATTCTGAGTGTTTGTTTTGTATAACCCAAAATGTTAGTATAATTTTAAGAATAATTCGTAAAATGTAATCCATAAGAAGATAATTCTCAATTTTGCCGCCGTGTTCATTAAAGTGTAATAAAGACAGATAGCCTTGCGGAAAGGTTGCCGAGCTTTAAATCGATGGGTTGCGAGTTTATCTTCGTCGTTCGCCAAAAGTTTACCAAGTAGAGGATGGTTAGTGTTCGTTATGTGGTAGCTTGGAGAGTGGAGTTCCAGATCAGGTGTTGCCCTCATTTGTTGTGGATATGGTAAAAAATGACTGAAAAGTGTTTACGGGTCTTTCGTTTGGGATAGATCCTGAAATGTCAACAATAGCATACTGTATACACTGTAAAAAAACGTGCTTAAAATTGAGTACAGAAACGTACAATTGCATCGTAAATGAGCGATGACGTTCTGAAATTTAAGTAATCGTACTTTTGCAAAAATGAGCAGTGTAATTTAATATTGGTAATCACAGCTTCTGTTCAAGAAGTCTTAAAAAAAAGCGACCTGACAAACGTAAAATATCTGTTCAGAAGATGATTTTCCACATTTTTTTATGTCGATTGATTAAATGGAAACTGAGTTATTACATTAAATTATATTACTTTCCATTAGTTTGGCAAACTATTTTATTGTTACTTATTTTTGTAACTTTTTCCGTCGACCTGTTAACTTAACGGATAAATCTATTTACAGCGGTGCCTGTATATGTGGGTTCGATTCCCAGTTAGTCTTGTTTGTAATTGTAGATATTTATTGAAAGTGATTTATGAAGACAACCTATCTAGGCTAGCATCCGCTCTTTTTATTCATTTTTACCCATTGTACTCATTTTTAAGTTTATGTCTTTTTCAAAATCGAAATTTATTTATTCAGAGCCATGATAAGCACCGAATATATTCAAAAATGAGTAAAGTTTACTTACTTTTGAATACTTAGTTTTAACAGTGTAGTTTTAGAGTGCGGTATTGATTCCAACTAGCTAAAATGTTTTAGTTTATCAGATAACCTAGATCTGTCTCTACTATAGATACCTAAATGAATTTTGTTTGATGGTTAATTAGTTGAAATAATTAGGAACTGTTCAGGATTTGTCCTACCTGTATAAAACGATTTGGAATATGGCCACGTATCATAGTCACATGACGAAAGCATCACTTTAGATGATTCCTCACTCTTCGAATTTCCACACTATTACTAATGTGAAATTTTTTAACCATGTCGGACACAACGTGCACACACCCTTATACAAGACGAATGTATTGGCTGACGACAAATTTCGAATTCGCAACCCTCTAGTTAAGGGTATTTGATTTTACCAACCCGAGTTTTAAACCTCTAAACTCATAATCCTCCGATTATGAGCTTTATACACTTCAAAGAAGACCGACGCAGGTCGAGTATATTTGGATGGTTGAATTAACGTCGGACAAGAGCAACACAATGGTCTATTGGCGACGGTTTGGGATCTGTCTCAAAGAAAACACTCGCGATTAATTCTTCGTAATTTTGAACCATGGTTAGATGATGAGTTTATTTGGATCACGACATATTTAACGTCAACCAGCTGCCTCTGCACTCTAAATGTTCTAGCTGATTAAGATGCTCGAATTGTCAAACTTACGATTACGATCTTGGTATTTTTCTGATCAGGCC
This sequence comes from Troglohyphantes excavatus, assembly GCA_963932185.1. Taxonomy (NCBI): domain Eukaryota; kingdom Metazoa; phylum Arthropoda; class Arachnida; order Araneae; family Linyphiidae; genus Troglohyphantes; species Troglohyphantes excavatus. The sequence continues at coordinate 61,900,786 of OZ010666.1, read as the reverse complement.
ATCCTTAAAATACAATTTTCTAAGCAATTTGATAGAAATAAGTAACACAAAACAGATTAATATTTAAATCTAAGTGAATCCGACCCGTTCTCTCCACATCTCTTCTCCATGCGAAAGAAGCCATTAGCTTAAAAGCCCTCCTCGCTGCCAACCCATCAGACACCCATCGCTTTCAAAACAGTCTTAAGCATTAAAAACCCCCCTTTGCGTGTGGGACACCTGCAAGGAGACTCCGTATCGATTGCCCTGGGCCGTGTGAGTGGATGATAACTTAACGGATACAGGGGGAAGAAAGCAGACGATTTTCGACCCCCCCTCCCCTCTTCCCGTAAACCTTATTTTATTGATCTAGGGGGTGGAGGGGGCTATCAAATCTCCTGAGAAGTACCCTTCGTGTGATTCCTTGGAAATATATCGTGAAACGGGTTCCGTGTTGGGGGTTGCGCACCTGGGAGTTTTCACGTCTCTGGGTTCCGCAAAGTTCGATTTTGTGACTGCAGAATGCGATGTGGGTGAGCGGGTTTGTTATCTCAACTCTACAAAGACTTTGACGCCGTTTTAATAGCTGGCCTGGTAGCCTGGATGTACGCAATTTGACTAGAAATCAGAGGATTGCGAGTTCGAATCTGCTTGCAGGCTTGACAGAAGTTAAAATGTAGTGATCGGAGTTGCCAGATTCGCTACTAAATTACAAAAGTCGCCAGAAATTATCCTCCATTGATATCTCCGTGTATACAGGACTTTTGCAAGTTAAATATTATCCGGATCCAATCTTCTGATGTCTATTGAGGTTGCGTCGGGTGCTAGTTCAGGTGTTGTTCTCGTCATTTGACCATGTTTTAAAAATACGAGGTAGTGTTCCCGCGTCTTTCCTTCGAGATACACCCACACCCTCGTCAGAAATGAATTTCTAATATTATTATTTCGTTAATACAAGGTTTTATTCAACTTAAATTATAATTATTTATTTCACTAATAAGAAATAGGAGCACATATTTTCATTTCTATATTAAGATACTTAATAACAAACACACTGTATTTGATTATAACGTTAACATATGAGTCTTGTATTCTGCTACAGAAAAAGTTAATAAAAATGCATTAAGTTAGATTTTTTTTCATATATTGATGTTTTTAAGTCATTTACATTTTTTCTTTGTCTTTAAAAATATGAGGTTTCTAAATAAAACTAGAAAGTTTCAAAATAACATTATGATTTTTTTTTAATTTCATAATTTTACTTAATGTATTATTAATTAGGTATAAAATTTTAAATATGTTGTATAATGTATTACATTTGTTTCTTTATTAAATGTACAGATAGATGCTTGAGAAAAACTCTTTACGATTTAGAAATGTGCGACAGTAAGAGTGAGTGCTATCATTGTTTTCATCGAGTACCGTAACAATTTTCCTCTGCCTTTCATTTACCACTACTTTCATACCATGATAGCTGGTGTAAAATAAATTTCTATCTATATTGCCATAAACTTTTTCAGTACGGTTGAAGATTTCTAATATTACTCTTTTAATTAAATAAGTTAAAAAGTTATTAGATTCAGTTTGGTATAATGATGTCACGCTTCGTGCATTTTTTGCTAAATGAAAATGTCACATAAATTTAACCATAAACCTTAAACTTGTAATATATAATTTACATTATTCTATATGCCATTGCATACAAACTTAACAAAATTAATGCCTCATCAATAATTCAGCACTGACAAAAATAAATTTAAATATAAAAACGTAAACTAATTATGAAACAGAAATACAAAATATTCAGTATTATAAATTCCATATAATTTTAATAGATAATTAATTGTGTGCAATTTATATGTAAAAAATACATTAAACCTTTTTAATTTCTAAATGTATTTGTAGACAATTTCCTTAAGAGTAGTAATAAGAATATCAAAAGTACTTATAAGAATTTTGTAATTCACCTATACTTGCAAAAAGCTTATTACCGTTCAAAATATTTTTTTTAAACTATGATGACTTAAAATATTTGTATACTTTTTTCATTTAGTCGATTTTAGTTATTTTAAACAATTTTACTTGCTGTTAATAGAAATAAGGTTAATTATATTATATATTATAAAATAATATTATATACCTTATGGTACATACATTAATTATTATACTACGACCTTAATTTACATCTAAATCACGTTAATTTTATTTTTCGGTATTTTTAAAGGGTGCCAATTTGAACTTCCCATCAGCTTTCCTACTATAATTGTACACTAGCGGAGAAAATGGTTTTACAGAAAAGGTTGAAATAAAATTAACGGCGAATAAGAGTAACAGGTTTAAAACTAGAAAACCACTTTAAAAAACAACTTAAGACTATAAAAGTCTACCGAACAATGCGCAAATGTATACAATCGAAGTAATCACATAGAAAATAGTTCTTCATCCAAATAATTGCAAGTGAGAAACGTTAAAAAATCCTGGTTTCCTAAAGAGAATGAAAGTGTCGGAGAGTTCTATTAGTTTTCGGATAGCTATTTTTAACTTCGATTGCCGTCCGACACCATCCATTCTCGTTCTTTTTAAATGAAATTTCTATTGGGGGTTTCTTTAGTCTCTTCTTTCAATCTCTCGACCTTTTTATTTCTTTCACGTTGTACGAAGAATTGTTTATAAGTGTTAGAAAGTTTGTAGGGACGTTGCAGATGGTTTCAACTCATTTTGCCAAGTTTTATGTTTATCTCATTCTGTCTGATGTTTTGAATCTTTCAACAGTTTATTCAATGACCTTCTTTCAAACATTGACTTGAAACATGAAATATTTACGCAATACCGCTGATAATAGATTACACATAAACATTTTGTATTTACCAATTGATAGTAATTAATAATGTCCATTATTAATTGAAAAATTAAACAGGGTAGGTACCGAACCCACGTGATTTGTATAAGACACAGACCATGTGTGCTATAGAGATGCGTGTTTTATAGGTTTTGCTTTACGCAAATAGTATTTTGAAGCGAATTTTTATTTACAAATATATAGCAGATTTGTTTTTGCTTTTTTTTTAAGTGCAAATACTACTTTTTTCTACTAAATAAATATATCTATACCTCGAAGGTATATGTTATTATACCAAGTGTTTAAATTTTCAAGTTAAAATTGCTACATATTGTGTTTTTCACACTTTTCACAGAATTATGAAACACTTTCCCCTACATGAATTAACAACAGATTTATTATTTTTTTAAAGCACTCTACATCCATATGAACTTATAGGCAGATAAAAGTTCGATAACGTTTCCTGTTAAAAATAGTAAAAAATATATAGTATCCTACACTTCTGTGGCACAGATGAAAAAAAACCCAGATATATTTATACTAAAATATACTAAATAAAGAAATATACTAAACAAAGAAATATACTAAACAAAGAAATATACTAAATAAAGAAATATACTAAATAAAGAAATATACTAAATAAAGAAATATACTAAATAAAGAAATATACTAATGAAATAAATGTACTAAAATGTACAAAAGGAAGAAATATATTAAAGAAAAAAATAAGCTCAAAAAAATATACTAAAGAAAGAAATATACTAAAGAAAGAAATATACTAAAGAAAGAAATATACTAAAGAAAGAAATTTACTATAGAAAGAAATATACTAAAGAAAGAAATATACTAAAGAAAGAAATATACTAAAGAAAGAAATATACTAAAGAAAGAAATATACTAAAGAAAGAAATATACTAAAGAAAGAAATATACAAATATACAACTTACTAAAAATATTCATTTTATTGCACTTAGAATACCGATCTAAATAGAATTTGAGATGCAAATTAAAAAATTTCTGCTTTCGTTTTAATAAAATAAACTGTTTCAGAATCACACTGATGGGGGTACCATATTCTTTTAAGCAATTATTTTTATAATTTTCAGCGGATTTTAAAAATTATACCTTTTACTTATAGTGACTTCCCCTTTAAGTCACAATCAGTTGACTTGTTTCTAATATCATAAACAGTGTTTTTACTATATGTAACGACCATTTATTCTTTAGTATATTTCTGTATTTAGCATATATATATATATATATATATATATATATACCTCTTATATATATATATATCTATAACTCTTCCCCCTTTAAAATGTACTTTAATTAACTTTCTTTAACTTTGTATATCGCCCCTTTTCCCAGTACAAAAGCATCACTTATGTGACTACTTTCCCTCTCAAGCCACTTCAAAATCCGGAACCCAAACCTAAAAATGCGAACTAAAACCGAGATGAACCAATCAGAGGCGTCCACGGTGCATTCTCCTTCTAAAAGTATTCCGTATTATCTAGAGATTCACGATGTAACCTCGAGCTATCAAGTCGGGCTGTGAAGTCCGGAGAAATAAATGTTGTGAACTTGATCTTTCGGCCTTTAGTTTATACCTGCATCATGGAACTTATCATCTAATAACTAACGACTGCAAATCTAAATAATAATCATTACACACACATATATATATATATATATATATATATATAATAAAAATATAATATATATAATAACAACAAACTTTATATGTGACTATTCAAACAACAAGCACAAAACAAAACCTTTGACTTCTACTTAGCCCTAAGAGACCTTAACAAACAATTCTCTTCAGAAGGACACTCGGGATTAAGACTTTTACTTTTACGCTTCCGTCCCCCTAAGAAGATATACGAGCGCCACCCAAACAAGGCAGGACCATCCCTTCTTCCCTCTCCGGTAACTGATTTACAGGACATTTATTCGATGCCCATGAATTTTCCATCGGCCGGATGCTGATACAGTCCGGTAATGAAGATATCCGGGAAAGCAAACCCTCCTCCGTAATTACAGTGGAGAAGAGTGTTGCGAGGCTCTTGTGAAAATGTTGGGGAGCTGCGAGGTTTAATATCTAATGCGATAGTTAGGAGTGAGGATGGGGAGGGATTTATTAGGGTTTATATGTAATGATGTTTATGTATGTTTGTTTCTATGTTGGTGAGGTTGAAGTTTGTTTATAATTTAAAAAAATTAGCGTGGAGGTGGCTTGTGTACGTTAAATATGTCATGGGCTAAACTTTCTCATGTTTGTCGTGGAGTGGAAATTTGAGGAGGAGTATCTAGTTCAAGTGTTGTCCTCGTCATTTGACTAGGATGCACAGTTAGGAGGAAGTTTATTGGGTCTTTTCTTCGGGATTGCTGTCGACGGTTCATTGTGTAACTCTAGTTAAACCAACCAACTTAAAAATATTTAAGTGTTGCAAACGCAAAATATATAATTTTTAGTTTTTGAGGAGGTTTATTTAAGAAGGTTGGTAGAATTAACGTTGCACCTCATCTACGCAATCCGATATTGGAAACGATATGGCACGAGATAGAGAAATCTGTAGAAAAATATTAAACAAATTAAAGAATTTTCAAAAGAAGAAATGCACTTGATTATTTTTGAAATATTTTTGGTCGTGAGATTAAGAATTATCATAAAATATCTTATTCTGGCGATATTTATACACTCACTTTCAGCAGGTTGGTTGATTAAGTTCGTACTATTATTACATAAGGAGCTATTGGCAACGATTCACGATATATCTAAATGTCCAGAACATTAAATCATAATTTTGTCATGTAATGTATGCTAGCTCAGTGTCCAGCTAACACATTGAGTTAGCATATCCATTCTTCATACTTCCATGCCGCAAAAATATTTAAGAATAATCGGATTTAACGACCATTATTCCCCTACACGGTCAGTTTCCGATTGATTTTACCGCAACTAACCACTTTCGAATATTGAGTCCAATTTCCTTTCCCACTCTTTATTATGGTCGATTGTTTACTAAAGATCACTTTATGCGTAATGAAATTTTGTAATAGGTTAACGAATTATTTATGGTATTTATTGATATAATTATTTAGTGCAAATTTTTCTCTAAACTCATAATTTTGAATGAGTTAAGTTTTATTTCACTCAAATATAAAATGATTTAACTTTTCGATTGGTTAATATTGAAAGTGTATTTTATATTTAATAAAATATTTGATTTTAAGGACATAGCTTTTATCAAAACATACCACCCCTGTTAATATATTTCCCTACAATATTTAATGGAAACTACTAAAATTCCAGCGATTCAAGTATTCCCTATAGTTATATATGGTTATGAAAGATACATATAAAATACTTTAAATATATAACACGGTAAATGAGTTAAAATAATTTTTTTTAATTTTCTAATATATTTTTAAATGTATAATATAAAGAGTATATACTTACAAATCATCTACATATAAATAATTAGTACAATAGATTTACTATTTATCCCTGAACGTGTAGATGCATTTAACATTTCTTGTGACAAGTTTATTATCCGTAATTTTTGTATTATTTTTAATTCTAGAAGAGTATAAATAGCATAAAAATTAAAAGGTATAATGTAAAAAGAAAAAGAAACATATGAATATTAAAAGTTTCGCTCAATTCATTTGCGCTATTCAACAAAAGTTTAAAAAAATATTCGCAAAAACTAGATGTTACAATAAAAACTCTTCCTCGAAAAATAAATTCCTTACAAAAATTGCGAAGAAAAACTCATAGCCTTGGGGATTTGGACAAATATTTTCCATACGACGAGTAACTACAAAGTAGAAAAGTTTATTGAAGTTGATTTTGCAATTGCTTAGAATGAGAAACTCTAAGAGGATGTCTTAATTAAATTTGAGTTTCCCTTTTTGGAAGAAATAAGACATTAATTGAGTTGTAGTAATCATTGTTGAAAATAAAATCGAAAGATTGGATTTGGGTGATGCGCTTACGGTTTGAATCATTATTTTATGATTTTATTCGCCAAGAAATTAACAAATTATGGACTTATTTAATTTATTATATATTTATTTAATTTATTATATATTTATTTAATTTATTATATATTTATTTAATTTATTATATATATTTATTTAATTTATTATATATTTATTTAATTTATTATATATTTATTTAATCTATTATATATTTATTTAATTTATTATATATTTATTTATTGTATTATATATTTATTTAATTTATTATATATTTATTTAATTTATTATATATTTATTTAATTTATTATCTATATATTTAATTTATTATATATTTATTTAATTTATTATATATTTATTTAATTTATTACATATTTATTTAATTTATTACATATTTATTTAATTTATTACATATTTATTTAATTTACTACATATTTAACTAGCTGAAGTGTGCTCTCCGTTTCCCGTGCTTTACTTACAGTTTTGGCCGATTTCTTTACCGTGGCGCATACATTTTATTATTTGGACATTAATTTCGCTATTTTTAATATATGTTTACATATTTAGTACATTTAAAGACAATTTTTAATGATTTGTTTTGACAGCAATTCTATTCATTTGGCGAAATTTTTATCCACTTAGCGACATTTTTATTTATTTGACGACATATTTATTCATTTAGTGACATTTGGCGATATTTACGCATCCACAAATCGAAATGCATCGTTTATCCCTCTTTATAGGTTACACAATATTAAAATGTTAACTTTTTGAAATAATGCATTGACCTCCATGTTAATCCTATAGAAAGGTTTTTGAAAAAATGCAATTTCGCCATTTAGTATTCGAATTTTTAAAAATCCTTTCTTAGCGCACCCCTAGAGCACAAGATATCAAATTTGAACTCTATAAGTCGTTCGGTTATATATATATATATATATATATATATTATATATATATATATATATAACCGAACAACTTAGAGAGTTCATATATATATATATCTGTGTGTGTGTATATTTATTATACATTTAAGAAATGTAATACATATGAAAAAACTTATCCCAATAAAATCGTAACACTCGTTTTAAAAAAAAAAATTTGACATTTTTGAAATTTTTTGATTTTTATACTTTTATGGGATACAGGATATTTTATTTTTATTTTTTAAGAAACACATATTATTTGTCTAGATTCGTGTAATTTAAGTCTTTAGACAAATATGATATGCTTGTATTAACATAAACAGCGCTAAGAACATTGTGCGTTTTTAGCAATTACTTGAATTCTAGTTGGAAGGTCTTGAAGTAGTGAGATCAAAACTTGTAATCCAATATAAATTGTAAACATTAATAATAGATTGCTAAAAATTAAACTTTGATCAATTTTTGATTGATTGCGAACAATCATCAATGTCGAACGGCGCAGCTGAAATGAGTCTTTAATCATCATCAAATCGAACAATAAAATGGGTTTAAGAAGTCAGTTGTGTAATGGTTGCAAAACTACTGACGCCAAGTAAATTTAATCTACAAATTTTGAAATCAAATAAAAGTAGACACGTTATATTAAATCAAAACGTCTTTTTTTCAATCATTTATATATTTCTTAATAATCTTAAATTGATTCAGTATTAGGAATCCATAATTTTGCTAGAAAGAAAAAACAAACATTAAAATAGAAATTTGAAATATTTCTAAACTATAAAAATATGAATTAAAAAGTGTACCTTTTGTAATATACCTTAATTTGAGACATTAAAAAATACTCTAAGTTTCTGTGACAATTTAAAAAAAATATATACACAACCTTAAACACATATTAATAGAAATACAGCTTTTTTAAATTGGCAAATTTAAAAAGTAAACTTATTTAAAAATGCATAAAGTATTTTAAAGTATTATTTGTTTTTGTTTGTGTGGATAATAATCAAAAATAAAAAAAAATAGTTTTTAAAACAAAACCTGTAAAACTTCAAAGAGCAATCGTTATCTAACAATCTAAATTATTTTTCTAAATATAATTCAGTAAAAAGTGAGATGTGAATAGAATTTTATGAAGGTGATTAGGTAATGTTTGAAAGAAGACTTTCCTGTATATTTTTTTCAGGTGAAAACCCGTAAAGGTACGAAAACTTATACGAAAAATTTGCATAATTTGCACCTTTGAGATTTGTGATAGGAAACAGTTTTTTTCATCAAGTTTTTTAATGTGTTATTGTGTTTTAACTAAGATATCAGAGTTGGAAATTTCTGAATATTAATTTAAATAATATTTATTCCGCTTTATGTATTTAACAATAGGTTATGAATATTCTTATTTTGAATTTAAATTATATGTTGATATGTTTTAATGGCAACAAAAGGGAGTTTTGTAGTTTAGTCATTGCTTTTAATATTTTTTGATTGTTGATTTGATATTTATGATTATTAATGTATAGAATATTAAAATGAAATTGTATTACTAGAAGATTAAAAAAAATTAAATACAGTTGGCAAAATGTATTTTCAATGGTTTTCGTTATTATAATGATGCCCAAAATATTACAATTTAAATAAAAAAATTTAAGCAAAATAATACACTTTCTTTTCATTAAGATTAGTTTTTCTTATAGTTTGATTGGCATAACTAATTAGGTTAAACAATATCATCAAATGAACGGTTAATTACAAATTTAAAAAATTTAAAAATTATTATAAATAAAAAAATTTCAATGTCTTTTTGTAAGTAAAATATCAGATATTTGTAAATATCAGGTAAAATAATACAACCTATTTCTTATTTATGGAAAATTAAAGCTTTAAATGAGGCGAGGATACATTTTTATTTATCCTCCTGGGTCTAGTGTGTATCACTTAACATACTGTAAATATTCTGTCAGTTTTATCAAAATAATATTTTTCTAATATTTCATAGGTCGGAAATTGCATGGAACAATAAGTAATAATTGAAATTTGAATAATTTAATAAACTATTTTGAGTCTAACGAACGTATAAATACATATTAATTAAATGTAAAAATTTGTGTCAAATGTTATACATATCAGTGTCAATTTTATATACAATATATAAGTCAAAATTTTATATAGTTCTATTTTAACATAACGAATATTCTGGAATTTGAAATAGCTTTTTTCTAATAAAGGAGTATTCAGCTAATAGAATTAAATACAATAAAACATATAAGTGACGTATAACTCAAATTATGTTTATTTTTTTGTTAAAGTACTAATAAAACATAAATGTTCAAAGTGTATAATGCATTTTAAAAAATCGATTTAAATAGTGTTTATTTGCTTGAATTAACTTTGCGGACTAGAGCAAATAAAATGGGCTGTTGGTGACGTTTTGGAATCTACCCTAAAGGAAAGACCCGGAAACACTGCTTCATAACTTGGAATGGTTGTCAGATGGCGAAAACAAATACGGTAGCACTGCTATATACTTAAGTTAGGCATGGGGACGTTTGAATCGCGAAAGATTTAGCATGCATCAGTCCCCTTTACACGGTAGTAATTTTTGGGATAGACAAAAAACGAAACTAACAGCTCTCTGATTACGAGATAGCTGCATTCTCGAAGTTGAGATTTGAACCAATCCTCCAATTTCGAGTTCGAAAATCGAACCAGTCGGTCACCCAGTGCTTATACTTTTTGATGTTTTATTTTGTTTGCAATACTTAAATATAAAATATTATATTAATTATATATTTATTTATTAATTATATAATTTTGTTAATTCTGTAATTTTGTTAATTCTGTAATTTTGTTAATTACTAATTATATAAATTTATTAATTATAAATTATATAAATTTATTAATAATTAATTCTATAATTTATTAATTATTCATTATATAATTTTATTAATTCTATAATTTTATTAATTCTATAATTTATTAATTATTCATTATATAATTTTATTAATTCTATAATTTTATTAATTCTATAATTTATTAATTATTCATTATATAATTTTATTAATTCTATAATTTTATTAATTCTATAATTTTATTAATTCTATAATTTATTAATTATTCATTATATAATTTTATTAATTCTATAATTTATTAATTATTCATTATATAATTTTATTAATTATTCATTATATAATTTTATTAATTATTCATTATATAATTTTATTAATTATTCATTATATAATTTTATTAATTATTCATTATATAATTTTATTAATTTTTAATTATATAAATTTATAAATAATTTATTCTTTAACTTATTATTTATATAATTTTATTAATTTGTAATTATATAAATGTATAAATTAGTAAATATATAAATTTATTAATAATATAAATTTATTAATTAATAATTATATAAATGTATTAATTAATAATTATATAAATTTATTAATTATTAATTATATAAATTCATTAATTATTAATTATATAAATTTATTAATCATTAATTATAAAAATGTATTAATTATTAATTATATAAATTTATTAATTATTAATTATAAAAATTTATTAATTAATAATTATATAAATTTATTATTTATATAAATATATTATATAAATTTATTAATTATATAAATTTATTAATTATATAAATTTATTAATTATATAAATTTATTAATTATATAAATTTATTAATTATATAAATTTATTAATTATATAAATTTATTAATTGTATAAATTTATTAATTATATAAATTTATTAATTATATAAATTTATTAATTATATAAATTTATTAATTATATAAAATCATTAATTATATAAATTTATTAATTATAATTATATACATTTATTATTTATTAATTTATTAATAATTTATTTTATTAATTATTATTTTTTATTTATTTTATTAATTATTATTTTTTATTTATTTTATTAATTATTATTTTATTTATTATTTATTTTATTAATTATTTATTTTATTAATTATTATTTTTATTAATTATTTATTTTAAATATATAATATTTAAATATATAATATTTAAATATGTAATATTTAAATATGTAATATTTAAATATGTAATATTTAATTGTGTTAATTTTAAATCAGTTTTCCCGCCTATTTCGCAAAACTTGCATCTTTATTTAAAATATGCAAGTTTAATAATTACGTAAAGAGGGGCTCTGGCACTTCATGATAGAATGTATATGTGCAATATCTGGCACACAAACTGTTACATACGAGCACATTCAATACTCAATAAATCATTTCCATGGTTAACCTCCTCCACAGTACAAGTTAATAAATCTCTTTAATTCCGTGCAATTTAACACATTTCCGTGCTAAATACATCGCGGAGGAGCGGTCGAATTCTCAGCTGAAAACGTCCATTAGCCAGAATCCTGAGAAAGTGAACGTCTGGTGCGTTATAATTAATAAAGCTCTATTTATAGATGTGGAGTTTCACCTCAAAGGGAAATTACACGTCCGACAGAACAATTTAAATGATTTTACTTTTGTGAGAGTATTTTTATCAGAACGGTTTTCGATAAGGAGGTAATTTCGTTTAATGAAAAGATTACTGGAGAAGTATGTTTCTGAAGTTGGAAAGTGTCATTTCAAATTTTGTAGATAATGTTTGCGATTACGTACAAAGACAATTTGAGAAAAATCAGGACACAAAACTGTAACCTAAATAGTTCGATAAATAATAATTTGTTACCAAATATTTATCATAAGTACTACTATATAATTTATTACATCAAGTGAAAAACTGGTTGATATTTTTACACATATGTCCATATTTAAGTTCAGTTTGCGATATATGTATTCATTTGGGGAATTTGTGTATGTATTTGGCGATATTTTTATTGATTTGGTAACATTTTTTATTCGTTGTCTCATCAGCGAAACATAATGTACCATATATACATTCTACAAAGTATATCCAAGTATACACCATATCCAAAATAATGTCACATACAGACATTTTTCTTTATATATAGATATTGTTAATCAATGACAAATATATTTTTGAAACATATTTTTCTAATTATATATTTAAAAAAATGCTTAATAGGTGTAACAATCTTAATGCTTAAAATTGTTTAAAGCATGATATTCTTATGTACGCCGTTAGTGGCTGTGTGATTAGTATACATAGATATATGTTCATTGTACATTAGATATATGTTCAATCTGAAATAATAATCTTTCAAAGAGTTATACAATTGCATTTTTATGTTCAAATTGATTCAAAATTTTTATTTTTAGTAAAATGTATACCAAAACTAAAATCAGCTGTTTACTGCATGCTTAAATTTAAATGTAGCACAAATATGTTTTTTTGGCCTAAAGTACTACAAAATAGCGTCGGAAATCTATGCTGTTGAAATAAAAATGGTTAATTGCGCATCTTCTTAGCACACGCTGTTAGAAATATTCTGCAGTTTGCGCGGGATCCAATTTTATTGAACAATGCATCAATTTTAAGATAATGTATTATTAATTATTGTTAATTTATAATTAATAAATTAATAACTAAATTTTGTATTGTTATCATTATAAATTGTACAATAAGGTTTACAATAAGTTACAAGATTTGAAGTCACAACAACATCATACAGACTGAGTAATAAATAGTAGAATAGAAGTAATAAAAGAATATCAATATTAAAAATTACTTTTCTCTTGCAATTTCAATTTTCAGTATAATGGCGGCCGTTTATTGTGTTTCCACTCAATCACATTATAGTTATGACATTTTTGTTTGTTGTTAGTTGAACGGAATTGTTAACCTTATTTTTAAATTTCAAAGAATTTTTAAAAAAAATTAAATAATAAATATATTGTTAAATATTGTATTGTATTCAGCTTTACGTATTTTTGCAAAGTTTCAAGTCGATATATTTGGAAGTAGGTTTAGTTGTGACAATATTTGGGATTCAACACTAGACAGAGTGAGTTAAATAAATCGTGCAACAACATTGTTTTTATTTTACTTATGTGCCAGCCCGCTTATTTCGTCATATGTCAATACGATCAATGCATACAAAAGACAATTCCATACAATATTACATATTTACAAACAATGTACAGCCTCCTATCGTTGTGGTAGAATTGATAACAATATCCTACGTATCTTAGAGGCTTATAATATAACATTTACCTTCCCTTCAACAATCTTGTCAATATTTTCATTATTTTCATGACAGCAAACATAGGGGAGCAATTAAAAACTTATTTTTGTTTCGGGATCAAGTTACCCCTTATGGTCTAAGTACCTCTAAGTTACGGTACTATCCAAAATATTTAAAATTAATTAAATAAAGTAATCAAAGCACATATTTAGAAGTTTCCACAATTTAATTTGTAGATTTAGTTTTCCGAAAAACAAAACAATCGTGTTATTCAAATTTCTCTTCAAAAATTCCCAACTCCCCTAAATCGTTCCATTCCGTTTTTTTTTGTAACGTAACAAATTAAGTATCCTTCGCACCAATTAATTTTAATTACTCACTTCAATAAATCGAATCCACAAAAATCCAAGGAATTAAAAACATTTTCCTTCGGCAATTTACTTACGAAAGAATTACACCGAACATCCGTTTCTTTTAAAAACAAGGAATTCTAAGGATACCGAAAAATTAAATTCCATCCTCTAAACGATCTCCTCTCTTGGGTTTAATGGCGTTCTTTCCTCGCTTAATTTGTCGATGAAAGTCGTATTCTTTATCGACATCGGCATGATCGGCATTTCTGGTAATTAGAATGAGTAACGATTGTGTCGTTATCTGCCGTGGTTAATACGGGTCATTGGGTAATTGACGGAATTCTTGTTCTATTTTCTAGAGAGTTGTTCGTCAACTTTTCATCTTTAAACAACATGTTTAAAAAATCAGAATTGTTCGCACATTCGGTCTTTGAAGTAGATTATTTTATTGATGTAAAATATAGTAACTTCGATTAGTTGAAATACAGGGCGGAATTGAAGGGGTAATTGACGGAATTCTTGTTCTATTTTCTAGAGAGTTGTTTGTCAACTTTTCATCTTTAAACAGAATGTTTGAAAAATCTGAATTGTTCGCACATTAGGTCTTTGAAGTAGATTATTTTAGAGATGTAAAATATAGTAACTTCGATTAGTTGAAATACAGGGCGGAATTGAAGGGGTAATTGACGGAACTGTTGTTCTATTTTCTAGAGAGTTGTTCGTCAACTTTTCATCTTTAAACAACATGTTTAAAAAATCTGAATTGTTCACTCATTAAGTCTTTAAAGTAGATTATTTTAGTGATGTAAAACATAGTAACTTCGAGAAGTTGAAATACAGGGTGGAATTGATGGGGGTAGTAATTGACGGAATTGTTGCTCTATTTTCTAGATAGTTGTTCGTCAACTTTTCATCTTTAAACAACATGTTTAAAAAATCTGAATTGTTCACTCATTAAGTCTTTAAAGTAGATTATTTTAGTGATGCAAAACATAGTAACTTCGAGAAGTTGAAATACAGGGTGGAATTGATGGGGGTAGTAATTGACGGAATTGTTGCTCTATTTTCTAGATAGTTGTTCGTCAACTTTTCATCTTTAAACAACATGTTTAAAAAATCTGAATTGTTCACTCATTAAGTCTTTAAAGTAGATTATTTTAGTGATGCAAAACATAGTAACTTCGAGAAGTTGAAATACAGGGTGGAATTGATGGGGGTAGTAATTGACGGAATTGTTGCTCTATTTTCTAGATAGTTGTTCGTCAACTTTTCATCTTTAAACAACATGTTTAAAAAATATGAATTGTTCGTTCACTAGGTCTTTGAAGTACATTATTTTAATGATGTAAAATGTAGTAACTTTGTAAATTTAAGTTGAAATACAGGGCGAAATTGAAGGGGTAATTGACGGAATTGTTGCTCTATTTTCTAGAGAGTTGTTCGTCAACTTTTCATCTTTAAACAACATGTTTAAAAAATCTGAATTGTTCACTCATTAAGTCTTTAAAGTAGATTATTTTAGTGATGAAAAACATAGTAACTTCGAGAAGTTGAAATACAGGGTGGAATTGATGGGGTAGTAATTGACGGAATTGTTGCTCTATTTTCTAGATAGTTGTTCATCAACTTTTCATCTTTAAACAACATGTTTAAAAAATCTGAATTGTTCGTTCATTAGGTCTTTGAAGTAGATTATTTTAATGATGTAAAATGTAGTAACTTTGTAAATTTAAGTTGAAATACAGGGCGAAATTGAAGGGGTAATTGACGGAATTGTTGCTCTATTTTCTAAAGAGTTGTTCGTCAACTTTTCACCTTTAAACAACATGGTAGAAAAAAAATCTGAATTGTTCGTACGTTAAATCTTTGAATTAGAATATTTAAGTGATGAAAATTTTGTAACTTTGAGGAGTTAAAATGCAGGGCGGTTACAGATTGTTTTGCGATGGTCATTGTTCAGCTATTTCATAGAGTAGTGAATTAATTTTTCCGCAACTCTACTTTACGTGTATTTTATACAAGTATTTTACCTTAGTAGCAACAAAGTAGTTAAATATAGCAAAAAAATATCTATATGATTAGTTAACAGCCAAGCAATGGCCATCGCCCTACAATTTGTGAAAACGATGTACATTCATGCAGTAACTTTCCCATTCTCATTTGAATACCTCGTCACATTCCCACTTGTACTTTATTAAATTAAATTTTACTACTCCAGGTGCAACCCATAGCCGTCAACGAGAACTTTAAAGTATCTGAAGGAAAAACCGGTAGTCTGGACATAGTGGTCTAACGGAAAATTGTGAGCTTGAAAGTTTATTCCACGATATTAAATAGTTTGTTTGTATAACGTTAGCGTAAATTCCAAATTTTTTTTTTTTTATTCTTGTGTCATGTTTATTTCAAACTACAATGCTAATTTTTAACAATTTGCTCATGGTAATATGGAATTTTCTGATATTAGAATTTTCTGATTTCTGAACATAGCACATAATTACTTTTAAATTTATGAAAAATAATCTATGTCACAAATACGTTGAAATAAGTTATTATTAAGCAAAGTTTGGCTGTTTAAAAAAATTCTAAATAAATTTTAAACTTGGAAATGTATGATTTTTTTTTTTAATTTGTAAATGCTTTTAATAAAAAAGTACACAATAAATCATGCATAAGTAAATTAAGTAAATTATTAGTACCAACGTAAATTATAAATAATAGTCTTTGATTAAATAAAATCAATATTTAAAATGAAGTACTTTCTTTACGAAAATGAAATCGTGTCATTTTTTAAAGAACTGCTGACAATGTATATAAATGTTTTTACATGTTCTTAGGTGAATTTTTATATTTTAGTAAGACAATTCCTTTGAAGAAAATGAAATCTTTAACATCTAATCCTCAAGCTATTATTACTGACTCATAAAACTCAATCATTTTTATCAGAAGCCTCAACAGCTTATTTATATTCACTCTGTGTCATATAAACTTATAAGAAACGGTCAAAAAACTTTGACTTTCACACATTTTTTTTCTAAGTAAACCTGAGCGATTTGAAGTATTTTTCTATATATAACTCTCCAAATACACTTCCGAAGAACAAGGAACCAACAATAGTTATTTTTCCAAATTATATTTCTGACAACCACGGTCCCTCTGATTGGTTGAATTAAGTCACGTGCCGGGATATGTCTTCCTTTTGCTGTTCCCTATCCACTTCTAAAGTTTTTCGATTTACTTCGAGTTCCGGTTCGTCGTTAAGTGACAGGAGAATAGAGCTGTCAAATAAACGTTGGGAATGGTTCAATGATAGCTGAAGATCTTACTTCACGAACAAGGACTGCCACACTTAATAAGAAATCGGGAAGGGAATACAATTATTTGTTACACAGACTTTTGTTCCAGTTTAAATTTTCCAAATACAAAATAAATATTTATTAAAAATATATATAATGTTTTGTTATATGTTTAGGGTAAAAAGCAGAATGTCAGTTCCATGCCCAATAGAGTACATTTCTAGTTTCTCCTACGTAGAAAATATGCCAATATACAAAGCGGAGGACTTGATTTATGCTTGTAACTTTTTTCAAATAATAAGAATAAAAAACAGTATTTGAAATATTGTGACATGTAACATCTTTCAAACCGAGTCCCGATAAGAGGTGAAATTTCTACAAAAATCTAATTAAAATGTAACTGAAAATTTAATGCAAATATACTTAGGAAGATGAGATTTGGCAAAGTGGTTTATTATACTTTAAATAAGAAAACTTAGCAGTTCGTAAATTTATAAATAGAGTACTCGTTTTCTACATTATTTTGTTTAAACTGTCAACAAGAACACGTTAACATAGCAAAATTAATGCCATTTGCTTGTATCCGTTAGAAGATAAATAACTATCCTAAAATTGTATGAGGAATAAATTAAATTAGTTTTTCTAATAATGTTTTAGAGGGAGATAATTTTTTCGATAATTCCATTTTAAATCGACATATAATTGTAATGATGTAGACCACATTTAATATTTCACCACTCTCCTTATAAAAAAAAGGAAGCAAATATTTTATTTAGAAAACGTAAATCTTAGGAAATGTATTTCAGGCATCAATATAGTTTGAATTTATGTAGACTTTAAAAAATAATAAATTTCATTTAAATTTATCCTCGTGGTCAATGCACAAGAACTCAGACATTTCGCATTCATTTGAAAAACTTCGAGCTCCAATAATTCGATAATCTTTTCAAATCATTTCCATTTATGTGCACAGTTTTTTCGATATTTTGCTAAAAAGTTTTGTTTTTAAAATAATCTGTTTTGTCACAAATTTTCTACTGCAAAACGATGGACCCGCTCGGCGAAAATAGAGAATTCCTACAGACAGTTGTGCCGGAAAGTGCAAGCAGAAAATCATCAAAGCGGCATCCTGATTCGGAAATGGCGTCCATTTCTACTGAAGCTCAAGGATTTGAAAATGTATTGGATGTCGTCTTGAACCAAGGGGATGGCTCGACCAGTGGAGAAAAGCGTGAAAGCTTCAAACGAAAGAGCGCGAAAGAATCGACCCTAGAAGTTAAAAATTCCAAGAAACGGCGAGAAGAGAAAGTGGAAGCAGTCAATTCTATCCCGGAAGTGCATGATATTCCGAAGTTTGCCTTTGGTAAAGCTAAGAAAGTCGCCAAGAAACCTACTGATAATATTTTGAAATCGAAAATGGACGTGGATATGAAGTTCCCAGTGAAGAAAACAAAGATGGCTTTTGATGTTAAGATGAAAATTCCCCAAAAAGTTAAGGAAAAGAAGACCAAAGTGGCCCTTAGATTTCCAGTGAACAAAACAAAGATGGCCGTTGATGTTAATATGAAAACTCCCGAAAACTCTAAGGACAAAAAGACCAAAGTGGCCCCTAAGTCACCAGTGAAGAAAACAAAAGCTGCTGAAAAAGCTAAGGGAAATAAGACCAAAGTGGCCCCTAAGTCTCCAACTAAGAAAACAAAGATGGCCGCTAATGTTAAGAAGACAACTGCTGAAAAGGCTAAAGAGAAGAAAACTGCTAATTTTGCTGCTAAGAAGAAAACTGACGCCAACAGCGTTAAAAAAATTCAAACCAAAAAGCCTAAGACCATTAAAAGTAAGAATTAACGAAAGTCAAACTGTCAATATTATTTCAAAAGTTTATACATCGAATCCAAATTTAAGTTAAAAAAGTGGAAAGCAGCAACAGTTGCCACTGAAATCATAATGTATGGAATTGAATTTACAAACGAATATTGTATTTTATTTGATTAATAAAACAAAAAAATTAAATTCTTAATAATACTATACTTTTGGAATAGTCTTTATTTCTAGATATTTTAAAAATAATTATATGTGCATAAACAATTGTGGTTTGTATTCATAGAAATATTTCTTTAAAGTTAATGTAGAGTTATTTACGAAAATATTTTAACAATTCAGTGAATCGTACGTTTAATAAAAATATGTGATAAAATTTAAGAAGTTATATTGATCGCCAAGAATACTCATGACAAATTATACTGGCTACTTATATTTAAAATACATGACGTAAGAGTAAGTTTCAGACCGAAAGAACAAATTTGGCAGACAGTTTTTTTTGGGTTTCAATTGAAAAATACAAATTATAAACCCATTACTCATTGCACTATATAAAACATGGCGTTTTTTGTTCTTTAACTATATAATTTTCTGTTTTTGATTAAAAAATCTGGTTAAATGTACAATGCCACTAGACAAAAAAAGGCGGTTAAAATAAAAAATAACGGAGCCACTCCGCCAAGACTTGAAAAATAAATCACCAAATAAGATTTCAGTTGAAATTGGCAATATAATAATATGTGTTACCGATATTTGCATAATGTGAATTACAAAAGCATGCGCAAATAGTGTCTCTTATTGGTTCATATACATTTAGTTGCTCCGCCTACTTGTGACATCACACACGCATGCGACAATATTATCATATGTTTTACACGCAAGCGCAAATATTTCCATAATAGGTTTAACGCGCATTCGCTAATTCAAAACTAAATTTTTATTTACTTAATTTTCTTGCGTCAATTTGTTGGCAGTTTATTTGATAATTCGATGTTTCATAACTAGTTTTTTATTTTCTTTATTTATTAAAAAAATGGCGTCTTCGAGGGCTTTCAACATTGTATGCGGTTTTTGGCGGAGTTGAAAGGAGATCGAATTAACGAATTCTGGTTTAATTTGCAGAAAGTTGCTCTTCGTACTTGTTTACGTCCCATCGATAACTATAAACTGGCAATGGTAACCCTATATCTTCCACGCCAAGTTTGTTTACAAAAATTGATCTGGCAGAGTGGCTCTCCTATTCTTTACTTTTACCAAAAAGGCATTTTTCGCCAAGTACATTGGCATAAAACCTATATTTTTAGCAGTTCACCAACCTTAGTCATACAGTAATAAACATTGCCAATATGAATTAAATCTTCATTAACAAATAAGTTTTGTACTCCAATTGATGTCAAACTTAAGTATAAAGATACATTATTAATCCAAACTATGTAAATCAATGTCGCCAAAATCGACTACTCCTGATAGTTTAATTTAATACTTTAATACTGGAGACTATAATAATTTTTAGTAATCGTCAAATTTAATGACAAATTTAAAATATTGTTTTGTTAAGCAATGCAATAATTTAAAATAACATGCCAAACTACAGAAATAACAGTTAGTACATATAAATTTCTCTATAATAGTGTACGTTTGTAACTGCTTATAATGTTTAATTAATTGGGTTGGAAAATAGTCAATCTCTTTCTTTACATCACACATGTATGGATTTAAAGCTTATAACCCTGGACATTCTGTTAATAAATGTTGGCAATCACAAATAGTTTTGGTGGATTGCCTTATACAGTTTTACACAATTGGTGATTTAATAATGCGGTTTTTAAAAACCTAATTTTTTTAATACAACAAAAATACCGGTTTTGCATTATTAAATAAAACAATGGGTGTATTATAGGAATTAACAAAATAATTCTTCACTAAACCGAAGTCAAGCAATACATAATAACATACTTTTACTTATGAAATTTTATTAAATATTGACATGTAACGTATTTAAAATCGGGTTCCTGGCAAAAAAACCAACGGAAAATTTTGAAGTAAAATGTTACGAAAAATGTATTTATAATTTATTCTAATTCCCATATACTCAGTAAAATGAAACTTGGCAGAGTGGTTCCTTATATATCAAGTATGGATAAAAGGCTGTTATCTAACTTCTAGCTATAAACGCAGATATATTTTTTGTTTCTTGTAAGATAATTATTTGAGAATATACATCAAACAAGCTGAAAATAAGCATACTTTAAAAAATAATATTTTTATAACTTCAAAAGTAGAGTGTATTTTTAAGAACTCCTTAAAGTAAAGTATGTGATGAAATTAAAGTATATATTTAACGATTGTCAATTAAGATTTCGTTGCTATTAACTTAGACAAGCAAAACAAAAAAAAATATTTAAAATACAAGTACTTGGCTTAGCAACAACGTAATACTGGGAGATTCCTAATTGTTGGGGGATGGCCAGTGCTTAGCTGTTTAACTACACATAATAAACCATTCGTCGTTCTATACTTTAACTTGTTTGTTGCTACTAAAGATAAGCAACTTGTTTAGAATTCAAGCAAAGTAGTAGATCAAAAATAATGATTTATTATGTCATTAGAGCTGAATGTGATACAGGCAAACAATGACTATCACCCAACAATTTGTAACCACCCAGTACGTTATTTAATTTATAAATTAATAAAAACGGATTCACGACGCAGAAGAACATTCTCCAGAACACGTTTAATCATATCCGGAATTATTCAAACCCGACTCATTCAGCAAAAAAATATACCCATTTACACATTCCCCTTAGTAATTCCCCTGTTCTTTTGAGGCGGCCAGCCCCCTCCCTCTACCAGATGACAAATGAAAACATTTCGTACAGGAAAGTTTTGTACAGGTGAGAGGTGTTATCGGAAAGCTTCAGCTATGCCGGGGAAATGACGTGGAAGGGGTTTTTATCCTTCACGTCGTTCGTCAATTCGCAAGGAAAGGTAATCATTCATCAAGGCGAGGAAAAAAAAACTTTTCCGAGAGTCACGATGTTTCGGTACAAAGCTGCCATTGATAATTCAAGGAAAGGAAGGAATATGCATTCAATGAGAGTTGTGATTGATATTTCGTGCAATTGTATGGGGGTAGAAATGACAATTTTGAAATAAATCATGTGTTTAAATAGGGTGAGAATTGTTGAAAGTGTATTTTTGTGCTGTTGAAGTATTTTGCTTTTTTTAAATTTAAGGTTAGTTGTTTGTTTTAATTAACATCGCACTAGACAACTTTTAGTCTATGATAATAGAAGACAGAGTCTATCTGTGTGTCTGCGGCACCATCAAACATTATCTTCCAATACTCGGACATGTTTGAACATGTAAAATACAGATACTATACAACCTTTAATTATACACCTAAGGCTTAACATTTTAAAATTATGTTTAGTTCCGTTTGTAACGGTGTTTGAAGCTATATGTTTTTAAATTTTCATTTAAAAATAATCTACATTGTTATAAAGTTACATTATTAACAAATTACATTGCTATAACATTACATTGTTATAACATTATATTTTTATAAAATTACATTTTTATAAAATTACATCGTTATAAAATTACATTTTTATAAAATTACATCGTTATAAAATTACATTGTTATAACATTATATTTTATATAAAATTACATTTTTATAAAATTACATTTT
Source organism: Troglohyphantes excavatus (assembly GCA_963932185.1). Taxonomy (NCBI): domain Eukaryota; kingdom Metazoa; phylum Arthropoda; class Arachnida; order Araneae; family Linyphiidae; genus Troglohyphantes; species Troglohyphantes excavatus. Next base: position 61,877,772 of record OZ010666.1, on the reverse strand, counting down.
TATAAAATTACATTTTCATAAAATTAAATTTTTATAAAATTAAATTTTTATAAAATTACATTTTTATAAAATTACATTTTTATAAAATTACATTTTTATAAAAATAAATTTTTATAAAATTACATTTTTATAAAATTACATCGTTATAAAATGATATTGTTATAACATTATATTTTTTATAAAATTACATTTTTATAAAATTACATTTTTATAAAATTACATTTTTATAAAATTTCATTTTTATAAAATTACATTTTTATAAAATTTCATTTTTATAAAATTTCGTTTTTATAAAATTTCATTTTTATAAAATTTCATTTTTATAAAATTTCATTTTTATAAAATTACATTTTTATAAAATTACATTTTTATAAATTTACATTTTTATAAAATTACATTTTTATAAAAATAAATTTTTATAAAATTACATTTTTATAAAATTACATCGTTATAAAATGATATTGTTATAACATTATATTTTTTATAAAATTACATTTTTATAAAATTAATTTTTTATAAAATTACATTTTTATAAAATTTCATTTTTATAAAATTTCGTTTTTATAAAATTTCATTTTTATAAAATTTCATTTTTATAAAATTTCATTTTCATAAAATTTCATTTTTATAAAATTTCATTTTTATAAAATTACATTGTTATAAAATTACATTTTTATAAAATTTTATTTTTATAAAATTTCATTTTTATAATATTTCATTTTTATAAAATTTCATTTTTATAAAATTACATTGTTCTAAATTTACATTGTTCTAAAATTACGGTTTTATAAAATTACATTGTTATAAAATTACATTGTTCCAAAATTACATTGTTATAAAATTACATTTTTCTAAAATTACATTTTTCTAAAACAACATTTTTCTAAAATTACATTGTTCCAAAATTACATTGTTATAAAATTACATTGTTCTAAAATTACATTGTTCTAAAATTACATTGTTATAAAATTACATTGTTATAAAATTACATTGTTCTAAAATTACATTGTTCTAAAATTACATTGTTATAAAATTACATTGTTATAAAATTACATTGTTCTAAAATTACATTTTTCTAAAATTACATTTTTCTAAAATTACATTTTTCTAAAATTACATTTTTCTAAAATAACATTTTTCTAAAATAACATTTTTCTAAAATTACATTGTTCCAAAATTACATTGTTCTAAAATTACATTGTTCTAAAATTACATTGTTCTAAAATTACATTGTTCTAAAATTACATTGTTCTAAAATTACATTGTTCTAAAATTACATTGTTCTAAAATTACATTGTTCTAAAATTACATTGTTCTAAAATTACATTGTTCTAAAATTACATTGTTATAAAATCATAAAATTCTGACAACAGTGAAATACTTTAAAACAAATTAGTATATAGTTATTATTTTAAACTATCAAAAGTTGGGGATAAAAAATTGCTTTGGCAAAATATTTCTTTCTGGGCAGTTATGTTTCAACGAGAAAACTGGCGGAAAAGCTAACATTCGGAGACGTCTGAACAATAGACCAGTTATTTGGCGTTCGCGAAAATAAAACAGCAGAAATAAATCAAGAGAACGAACCAATGGTGTGACATTTTTTTAAAACTAACTCGTGTGAAATCGTGGGTTACACATTACACTCTATTACTCTATATAGCAAATAGTTACTTGAGTTTTAAGTATATCAGTTAAAAACCATTTATGGGATATCTTTATTAAAATCCATTAGTATTGTTTTTACACCTTCACCCAACAACATGTTCAAATAAATAAGACAAGCTTCAGATTACATGTCACAAACACAGCATTTGCGGAATTCCCATTTTAAGAAAGGCATCAGATTTCTTTACTCATTTGTAATAAGAGCTAACATTTAACATACGTTGCCAAACCGACGTTGGACGCACACGCCTTTTGAATTTCCAGTCATTAAACTCTCGTTAGCAAGACTCTTTGTAGTCATCCGGCATTCGCACCCATAAAGTTGACGCAGTCATTTGCGCAAAGAGGTTTACCTTCTGCCCGGGTAAAGTGTTTTCCTTGCTCACTTAAAGCAAGCATTTGAGAGAGCAATTTTAATGTGGAAACACATCATTTATCTTCTGATACAAGTTACTAAATGGCGTTTCACTTGAGTTTGTGGTTTTGGAAAATTATGTTAGTTGCAGTACTTCAAAAGGAGAATAACAATTTAAATATATTTTACTTCAATTTATTTTTTAGCATTCGAATTTGCGATTTATTTTATTCTAGAATACATTATTCAGACAGCGACCTTTTAAATGACTCTTATGTAATGTGTCATTTAATATGAGGTTGGAGAATTTAAATACTATTATTCGGAACGTTAAATTTAATTGGATTTAAGGAATACAGGGATACACGTATATTATAATAAGAAATATGACATATGTGTATGAAACAACCTGTACTCTAAAAAAATGCACTTAAAAATTAGTATCTGATTATTTTTCTTTGAGTACAATTTCATCGTAAATCAACGATGATGTACTCAAGTTGAAATAACCATATTTTCTCAAAAATAAGCAGTGTGATTTAATATTGCTAATATCAGCTTCTGTTCAAGCCATCTTAAGAAAGCTATCTGACAAACTTAAAATATTTGCTCAGAAGATTATTTTCCACATCATTTGATGTCGATTGCTTATACTGACTTACTTAAATTGCTGAAACTGAGTTATTACAACTCAATTATCTAGCTTCCTATTTTTTTGGCCCTCCTTTTTAACATTTCTTCTGTTTATAACTTCTTCGCGTCGCGTGGGTGGTGCAACGAATAAGTCATTGTGCTGCGATGCCTGAGGACCTGGGTTTGATTCCCTGTATATCTTGGTTGTAATTGTTGATATTTATTGAAAATGATTTATGAAGGCAACACATTTAGGCAAGGAACTGCTCTTTTTTATTCGTTTACCCATTGTACTTATTTTTGAGTACATGTCTTTTTCTAAATTGAAACATATATTAGGAGCCATGATAAGCATCGAATGTAATCAAAAATGAGTACATTTACTTTTTTTGAATACCAGTTTTTAACAGTGTGGCAGTAAGCATTGTTAATTCCACGGGAGGAAATAGCTTAAAGAGATAATAATTAACTGGAACAACAATGCTGGGATTTTAGCTTTTATGTTGTTTTGAATACATTTTCCCTCAACGACCCTTGACTTTCATGGACGTTATATCATGTTAAGGGATATTCAGTATATCCAGCAATGCTTTCAATTTTAAAATTCATAAAATTACCTTTTTCTAAGATTTTTTAACTTAAAGACTTGAGGTACAACTTATGAGATATCTATAATTATTAAAAAAATTTTAAATAATGTAAAGGAGCATGCATATACAAATTATTTAAATACCCAAAGAGAAAAGAGTTTTACAGTTGCAATAATCGATAGACAGTCAAATGTTCACATGAATCTGATAAAAAAAAAATAGAAATATTAATCTAGTTTATCCAAGCACCCAAATATTTCTTTAAAATAATATCCCTTCAAGACGTGACTACAAACTATTCAATTTCCCTCAATCAAGTTTCAGAAATGCAACAAATCTTAAGAGATTTCGCTAAATACACAGAATCAACGAACTCCTAATCCGAGCATCGAAATACCGTGCAAAACGAAAATTAAACTTTCAATGAGAGAAACATGCAACCCGACAGGAGCGTGCCATAAATCGGAACACACAACGATGCTCGCCAACCTACATTTCCAATTCCTACCTCCATAATAAATGCAAATTAAAAGGACCATGCCACAACATGGCGCTTCCATTCCGTTTTAGAAACACGTATGTTTTAGATTACGCCAAGCAATTCTCATCTCGAGTTTTAATTTGTAATGAGACTCCAGGCCCGGCGCGTCTCTTACGGAGTGCAAAAATTTATTACAGTGATTAAAGTAAATACTAGATAATGAGGTTTAGTGATTTATGTTTTACGTGCGCTGCGCCGACGTTGTTTCCCACTGTAATTTTTATTAATGGTGTGTACGCATTCGGGAATTTGTCTCGTGAGTATTTTATGTGGGTTTTTGATATAATAAAGATGGGCTTATTTTTTGAGATTTAAGCCGCGAAACCGAAATAATTTGGATGGAACTGGATAATATTTTATCGTAAAAATGCCGAATATTTAAATTAGATTATTACCCCAGGATATGTGTAGCATAATGTGTTTGGCTGTTAGTCGGAATCGATCCCGGGATGTTGTGCAGGCTACTCCGATACTCTACTGATCGGGCTAAACTAATTACTGGATACTGAGTGGGAGTATTCGGTATATGAAGTGACCAACAAACTACTGCTTTCTCAGTGAGTCGGATGGGGCAACGAATGAAGAGCACCCGTGAAGCGTATAATGTGAGTGAAGATAAGCCAGTTGCTGTGAATAGTGTGGCGATAAAAGCTGTGTTCAGACCAGAGAGTTGTAAAATTAAATAGAGAGCGCCTTCAATACCAGTATCTCGTAAGGCCGCGGTGTCAACATTGAAAAGAAAAACCCACATCACGTGGTTATAGCGCTGCCACATTTGGCGTTCAGACATATGCAGCAGTTTCACATTTGGCGCACTTTCTTCTCTTTTGGTGATAAGGAGTTCTGTCCGTATTCAACTTTTTAACATATATGTACGTATTTACTTATTTTCAAACAATATGCGCTAAATATTTCCTCTTAATTAACGAAACGAAAATATTTTATTTGTGTTCAATACTCGAAGAAGCGAAACTCTTTATATTTCTCAGGTTTTATTGTTCATATTTTCTTATTGAAGTATACAAAATAACAATTGAAATAACTTCGCTTATGGTAATTTTTTAACATAAAAACGTAATGCAATGATTTCAAAACTACAGAGTAAGAAAAATCTCCTTAATATATCTGTTAAACTCTCTTAAATTGTGCCACTCGTTAAAAAAAAACGATATTTAAATACAAAATTAAACACAAAACCATATCACAATATTTCGATCTCGTTTAGTTCTTAAAGTCGCCAAGGCCTGCCAAGTAATATTGGCGCATGAATGAATTTGCATTTCCACATATCACGTGGTTTCAATGATGGATACACGGAAATCAGCATTTTTATTCCTCTATTTGTATCATTACTCTATGGTTCAGACCAGGTCACCAGTGTAGTGTGCAGTACTTTAGGATGTCACCCGAAATCGAACTCGAGACGTTGTGCATGTTATGCCAATACTTTTCCGATCGGGCTAAAATAATTACTCGAGCCCAAGTGGTAGTACCGGATGCATGAAGTTATCACCACAAATATGCATGAATTTTTGACGTGAATACGTCTTAAAATCAGTTAATGTACATCGATAATCAGCAGAAACTAGAGTGATTCAAAAAGTGATTGACATTCCAAAACCCCATAACTGCAAAAGGATCAGCCTATAAAGATAAATAGCCTTCCATGATGTAAATAAAGGTGGGCCGCATCGACCAGGCTAGTCATTAACTCTCATATCTGACCTTTGTACCGCTGGGTGAGGGCAAATGAGTCGTATATTCGGGCTTACGCAAGCCTGTTTGATCGCTGTAACTTCAGTTCTAATCGACGGATAGTAGCGAGAGGGTGCTTAAATTGAAGAAACCGACGAGTTCTATAATTCCATTTGACTAGTTGACGGTGACCATTAGTGTGAAAATTGTTTGGAGTAGAAAGGGACGATTTGCGGAAGATTTCAATGTGAATGCAAATTATGACACAAAAGTTTAATTGTGACATATGAAATTTAAACTGATTGAAAGCGCTGTTGAAGACGAACAAAAGGATTATAAGATCTTTAGACTTATGACAAGTGCAAATAGATTTCGATCTTATCGTAGACTTAAGAAAGAGCAGGCCGAGCAGATGAGCGTATAAATTATTCACTAGACAACCTTGTTGCATAGTGCCTACCCACATTTTTCTTTGTATTATAATTGTAAATTGTACTTGGAAATATTGATAATAAAAATGCATGAACGAAAAATGAAGTAACATGTATTTTTGGTTTTAAAAACTTGTGTTGACCAAATTGAAAATATTGTTTAAGTTTCAATATCCAAGACAACGGATGTTTATTTCCTGTATTATAAATGCATTTTCGGCTGTCAGAAACAATTGACAAGAAGATAAAATCGTTAGTTTTAAAATTGCGCTGTAAGTTATAATAAACACGTGACAAAATAAATTCAAGTAAAACACGGATATGAATATAACTGAATTTGAATGAAATGGTAATATTAAAATGTATTATAATAATTTATATATTTAATTTGAATTAAAACTCTTTAAAGAAAACAAATATCTTCTTCATTGTAATGCTAGGGAATTGATATAAATTTTTCATAAAATATGTGTGGTATTACAACTAGTCTAATTAGTACAAACACATTTTTTACTTAGGCAACTGTTTATTTTCATACAACTGTAAGAAAATTTATTAATGGTTAACTTTTATATTTTTATTCGCATTTTTTTATACTACTTACCTTTTTCTATTATACTAATATATATATATATATATTTATATATATTGACATATTGACATATATATATATATATATATATATATACTAGCTGAAGTACCCGTTCTACGCACGGGAGGGAAATAAGTTATACAATAGATACAAATACAATAATTGTAAACAAAATAAATAATATTCTTAATTTGTCATATATCAGGGGGAGCGAAATAAAGTATTAAACGTTCCAAATAGCAAAGTCCAGCAAGAACTGGAAAGATTGATATTATGGAGAAGTTGTCTGTACAATAATATGGATATATATACATTACTCCCGTTGATTAACATCCATACTTTAACCTTTAGTAACATCCCAGAAATTTAAAGATGAACAATTCTTATAATTGTGTAATAATAACTATTATAAGAAAGGCGAAATTTTATTTATTTTGCGACATTTCTTATTTAATTGACGACATTTTGGCGATATTTAGTCATCAGCCAATCAGAATGCGCCTCATAGTTTACATACTATTCAGATTTTCCATTGTTTTAATCTTGAAATATTGCATTATTACATGTTCTCCATGTTAATCATATGGAAAATATTTTAAAAAATCGTTATATTGGCAGTTCGAGTTTGATTTTTTAAAAATCCTTTCGTAGTGCATCTCTATGGCCCAAGATTAATCTGTGCTCCAAATTTAAGCACTCTAGGTCTTTCAGGTCTGTAGATATCCAAACTAACGTCGCTACGGACATCGAAAAAAGGGTTTTACACCCCCTTAAATACGTTCGATCGGAACAAAAATAACTTACTTTTCCTATTTAAGGCATAAGGAACAACTCTGCCAAATTTCTTCTCCATAGGTATACGGGAAGTTGGAGAATTAGTGATGAGTGAATGAGTGGGTTTTTCGCATTTATATATATAGATATATATATATATATATATATATATATATATATATATATATATATATATTGATATATATATATTCTTGAGCTAGTAATTTATATCAATTGTACATATATTTATAAGCTTATTTATTTAGCCTGGGAAGTAATACAGAATAAAATCCCAAAAGTGATTTAATTGTTTGCATTTAAATAAAAACATTACCTTAAATGTATCAAAGTTCGGGTCATTTACTTTTGTGAATTATTTATTTTTTCTCTTACTTTTATTTAAAGCCCTTTTCGTGGAGTGTCGTTAAAATTTATTGCCGCCATTTAGCAAGGAGCGTATATTTACCGTTAAATTGCCAACCATACTTAATTGTCCTTCAACCGTTTCAAATTATTACGGTTCTCTTCAATCGACTGAACGCCTTTCTCAGGATAATAGGATCAGCAGTTTATTCAATAGTTTTCTTTTCTGGTGTTATTTACCTTTTACAACAATTAAAGTTTAAAGAAAGTCATGTTCGCTACATAGCACTAATTACATATCCAGATATCTCGCCTTTGGACTTTATATAGACATACGTGAACCTACGTATTTGATTTTGTATATTAATGTGTAGAAAATATTGATTTCTACAAAATGACATATTAAGTTTAGCCATCCGATAAATAGTGCTCGCATGATGAGGTGTGGTTCGTTTTTCTCGCCACTGCATTAGTACAACGATATTTAAAATTCAATAAAATAATTTTGATATGATGCATACCAATATAAGAACAAGCGTTAGTAATATTTAAAAATAGTGTAACACAAATTTTTACTATTCGTTTTTTAAAGTATTTGGAATGCCTTTTTTAATAAATACTTTTAAGTATATTTGGAAGCGTTTTTCTTAAATATAAATATGACTTTATACAATTTAGGACTTTTCCAGACGGAACTATTAACGCTCGTTTGTTATCGTAGATGGCTCAATGAGTGCTGAATACAAACCAAGTGGTTTGTATTCACCAATATCATATCTATCTGAGGAAGTTAACGCGCGTCAATGACGTCCATGTAGAATAGGGGTTAGAAGTATGTGTATGCAGATGATGTAATAAAAAAACACAATTTTTTTAATAATTAGCAGTCAGTTATTTTCATGCATTGTTGTAGTTAAGTACGTACTTATCATTAATATTTGATGGAGGTGGGCAGGACAAATGGTGCACCAAAATTACTTTAGAAACACGTGTTTCATAATGTCCTTTTGGGCAGTAGAAAATAGATAATTTATTTTGTATAATTAACTATAAGCCTTCTAAACTATAAAAATAATTTGCAAATAATAAAATTTAATTACAAGTATACTTTAGTGTTACTTTTGTAAGTTATTAAAAATCATTCAAACTCCCCAATAATACATTGCACACTGAAACAATTAGGCGATATGTGGAATTTGTATTACCGAATCCCAACAACATAAAAAAAACGACGTCAACCAAAAATAAAACTAATGTGATTTTTAAGGCAAATTAAAAGTACAAAAGCATACAGCATCATTTAACATATTTTAAGTAAAGTAAGCAGAGGTTTTTGTACCTTTTGATTTATCATGAACAGAGTACATATCCCACCCTCTAAACTAACATTCAATAAATAAAACATCTTTATTTATAATTATCCTCAGGCAATAAATCATACACCCCATCTCCCATCACACAGAAATCCACGAATTTATCTCCGATCCGAATCCGATAAAAATAATAATATTTGGGAAAGGAAAAAAAAAATAACGCTGTGGTACACCATCTGCTTGTTTAGTCAATACTTCTTCCAACATGTTGTCCCGTGGAAATCAATTGAATTGATTGACGGGGGATTGCAATACCACACGAGCGACTGATGCGGTTCTGCCCCCAGGAAAAAGTATTCTCTCTCCTCTCCATGGCCAAATTTTTATACCACGGAAAGATTCGAATTCTGGTATTATCTTCGAGAAATGTTTATGTTGAAAAAATGTGTTGTTATTTGTCTTTAGAGTTGCATCTGGGGTAAATGTTATTTTACAATACGATACACGTACCTCTTACTATTTGGGGTCATGCGTATTTTAAAGTTATAATATTTGTTTATCCAATGAAGTGGTTATTGTTTTATAAATATCTTCAAACATATTTAAAGAAAAGTTTTTTTTAAACATTTTATTTATAAATTCATAATTTTAGGAGTTATTACTTCCACGTTTGTGTCTTAAATACTGCAATAAAGGATTTAACACACCTGATCACTATTTGTATGTAATACAATATAAGTGAAATTTTTTATTGGTTAGTTGAAGTATTTTCACACTACGGATAATTTACAGATACTTGAAGACACAGCAATAATGTTTTGTATGCTTGCATTCAAGAAAATTTTACACTGAAAAGTTATAGGAATAAACAAATATATAAATAGAATGCATTATTTAAATTTTCAGTTGTTAATTTATATAAACTAAAATGAATTATTACAAATCCTTCAAAAAGACAGTGCGTTAACAAATTGAACATTCATATGAAAAATAAAATTCATAAAAGTACTGATTTATTAATAGTAATTTCTAAAAGTGATGTTCTAATCTAAGATATTTGATTTTTTCAAATAAAATAAAGTTTAAAAATCATACATTATAAGTATAATATAAAAAACTTGCAAACCAAAAAGTTTTCTTGTTTTAATATTGCTTTAGAAAATGTTAGTATTTTAAATTGAAGAAATAGTGTATAGTTTTAAAAAAAATTATAGGTTATCATAATATTTTTAGATTTTATTTTTAAGAATTAAAACATAAAAAATTAAATTAAACAAAATATTTTATAATTATCAAAATATACTTGTAAATATATGCATGCAATTACGTTCCTTTGAACATTGATACTAATTTTATTTTGAATTAATGAATTACGAATAAAAAATACATAACTTTATCATTATATCTGGTTGAAACCCGATGACAAAAAAATCAGACATACCTCCTTTGTTTGTTGCATTTACAATAAATTTTACTTTGCATGGTGTTTCTATAATTCGTTTGTTACAATAGTGTTTATACACTAAATTAAATTAATATAATAGTTATTATAATTTATTGACCATTTATAACAGAAAATAAAAAATATACTGATATAATAATGTTTTGTATGCTTAGTAAATGGGTAGACATTTATTGGATCATGTATAGAGATACATGATCCAATAAATGTCTACCCATTTACTGTCTTTCTATCCATTTACTGTACTATTCTTTTTTTTTATCAGCTGTAGCAAGAGTTTATCACACATATACTACAAGATATTTTCTAAAAAATCGATTATCCCATCTCATTCGCAAATCCTCCTCAACCCCCTTTATTTACCCTAACTACTCGAAAATCTCCATCAAATAACACATTTTATTTACTTTAAATCCATTTTTTCGCGATTTCACCCAAGCATATTCTCTAATCACAATTCATTTCCAATAAGGGAAACCAACCCAACAAAAGAGACGACGACACTCAACAAACAAATAAACGAACAAACAAACCGAACCATTAATTAACAAACACACCCCATCGAACCTAAGCACATACCCCCTGCCCCCCCCCCTTAAAATACGAATATTGATCCCCCACTTGTAATTGCTACTCCCGAATTAGCCCTCGATCATTCAGAACCGAGCCACGGCTTTCATTGATAGTCCCCGGTTTTCTTTGACTGTAGTCACTACTCTTGTACTCTTAGGCCTGATGTAGCACGGATGCTTGAGGCAATTGTCGCCATGGTTACCAGAAGAGAACCAAAGCACTTAGCATGTGGATGGGTCCAGGGTATCATACAGAGCTTTTGGGGATATCTGATCGATAGGTTGGGTAAGAGGTGATCATTAAACTGTAAATATACGCCCCCTTTCATGCATGGAGGGGTTTGCTTTGAAGATTATCTGATAGGTATAAGAAAGGAAGTTTATAATCGATAGTTGTGTAATGTGGTTGCGCTACATGAGATAAACTGACTTAATTGAATAAAATGTTTTATTAAAAGTAGTGATTATGCATTTGAAATGAGGGTGTTGTTGTCCGTTAAAAATCATGTATATGCACTGTAAAAAATAGGCACTCAAAAATAAGTTAAATGTACTCATTTTAAAGTACATTTGATGCTTATTATAGCTTTCAATACACAAGTTTCTTTTAAAAAAAAGACATGTGCTAAAAAATGAGTAAAAATAATAAAAAGAGCAGCTGTTTGCCTGCTTAGGCTGCTTTCATAAATAACTTTCAATATATATCAACAGTTGCAACCAAGACTTACCGGGAACCGAACCCAGATCCTCAGACACCGCAGTGCAGTGCCTTATTCTTTGTACTACCCGGGCGACGTGAAGAAGTTATAAACATAAATAATGTTAAAAATGTGTGCCAGAAGAATGGTAAGTAAAGTGATTGAGTTGTAAAAACTCAATTTTCATTTAAGCAATCAACATCAAATGATGTGGAGAACCATCTTCTGAACGACTATTTTAAGTTTGTCTGGGCGCTTATTAAGATGGTTTGAAAATACGGTGGAAAACCATCTTCTGAATAACTATTTTTTATCAGTCGCTTTGTTAAGATAGCTTGCACAGAAACTGATATTAGCAATAATAAATCGCATTGCTAATTTTTGAGAAAGTACGATTACTTAAATTTGAGAACATCTTCGTTCATTTACGATGCAATTGTATTAAAAGAAAAACGGATACGTTAAGTACTCATTTTAAGTACCTTTTTTGCAGTATAAATTACTATAGAATATTTTTGCGTTTTTCTAAAATACCAAACTCATTTTTAATGTAATCGGAAAATTAAACTGATTTTATTTTCCAATTATAATATCCGAAATATTTGAAAATAAAACATAGGCAATACTCATATTTATATATGACTCAATGCACACAATACACAAATTATATATATGATTGAAATTGTATATATTTTGAAGAATATTAAACTTTCATTCAATATGAAAATAATGAATTAGTTTTACTACGAAAAACAGATCCACATCATTTCATAAAACTACTTTTAAGTGGACTGTGATATAATCTGCCACATTTTAAAAGCCTATTTTATAGAACATTATTTACATAATTTAACACATTATTAAAAAGAAAGAAAGGGCTGATACCTTTTTAAAGACATCGGCATTTGCATATTATTTTATCTAATGTACTAAAATATGAAAATCTTATGATAATATATAATCAAAATGTAAAAAGTATACTTAACTTTTTAACACTTTACTTAACCTTCAGTCGTGCGCAATCGATATGACAGGTACAGCGATGGCAGGCGATCGAAGTTTCATTGAAATGTTTTCGACTAGTTTCATCTTAAATACTTGCTTTTTTGTAAAAACTTTTGTATTTTTCTTCTTTTTACAACCTTAATAATGATTTTCACCACTTGACAGTTGTATAATTAATTGTGTATTACGTTTTTTTAATGTGTGGCCCATCAAGCACATTGCCCCCGAACCCAGCAGTTGTCGGAAGGTTAACACTTATTAAAACTTTATTAAACACTTATTAAGACTTACATATCAATAATTCAATTAGTAACATAACATCTCATATAACTTACTCTTATTAACACTTACTCAAACTATTAATGCTTACTCAAACTATTAACACTTTCCCAAACTATTAACACTTACTCAAACTATTAACACTTACTCAAACTATTAACACTTACTCAAACTATTAACACTTACTCAAACTATTAACACTTACTCAAACTATTAAAACTTACTCAAACTATTAACACTTACTCAAACTATTAACACTTAATCAAACTATTAACACTTAATCAAACTATTGACACTTACTCAAACTATTAACACTTACTCAAACTACACTTACTCTACATTTTATATAATAATATAATATAATTATAAGAACATTTGAAAACTTCAGTATACTCAATATTTTCTTTTCCCCCGACGACTACAGTAACTTTTGTTTATAACAAAGATTATAACAAAGAAAGAAGAAAGACCCATTCCCATTAAATTATTTCCTTACACCATCTATGGACTGCAAACATTCGGAATTGTTTCATTTCCTCTGTCTACATTGTCTATATCCACATCCGAAGCCTTCCTTTGGCGAACTTTTAAAGGTCACGCGTTCAGCGGAATCGGTGTGGGCGGTAAAAGTTATCCCTGAAAGGAGGGGGTGGGATTTTGTTCTCGTGAAACGTATAAATTTGTGGTCTGGGCGAAAAATGACACCATTAAAAATTCATATAAATTGTGGATGGAGTTTGAATGGAAAGAGAAAGTGTCTGGAAAAGAACGTCTACGAGTTTAATTTTAAAGGAATTTTGGATGTACTATAAATGTCTTACAAGTTATTTTAAAATTTATTTATATGCTAGTTTTATATTTACTGAAAAGATATTGTATTCGTGATTTTTTATTTTATTTTAGATACATTGATGTATCTAAAATATTTGATGTATATTTGATTTATTGGAAAAATATTTTATATAAAATTTTCCTAAGACTCAAAAAGAATAAAATGATATTTATTGTATTGATAAAATATATTTATTAAATATATTTGAATTATTCAGCGAAAATAATAGTGAGTTACAAGCCTCTAACTTCATATATGAATCAATGAGTTAATAATATACTATTTTTATATTTCATAATATTTATTTTACTAATAAAATTTAATAAATGTGCATTTTGCAACTTGTTGTTTTCAATCGTGTTTTAACTTTCACATGATTTGATAAAAGAAAACTTGAGAAAAAAGTGTCTTCCTTCATATTGAATTTCAATATTGCTCGTAAATCTGCAAAGATAAAACATAAAATCTCACACTCTAAAACAGTAAAACTTTATAGAAAAAGTGCGTTCAAAATATATTATTAATAACAAAAATTTTAAATTCAAATATATTAAAAAAAGAAGTATGAATACAAAGAATATCCACTAATTCATTATTAACTGACTTAAAAAGCTCGTCAACCAATTTCATAAAGCACGCCAATTAAGAGAGGTTATTAATTCGACTGTTATGTACTTTTTTTTGTTGGATAGGGGATGTTTTGTTCAAATACCTTGTGACAGTGTGCTGTCACACGTTGCAATTTTTACATAGGGATCTGACCTATTTTGTACTTTGTGCAATTTGGTCAGATGGCTAGACTGACGGTCGCCGGTTTTTATTACTGTGTTACGTTGTGGGAGAGTTTCGTCACTGAGCCATTTTTTACAACCACGCCAGGATTGGCCAGGAGGGGTGACCAGGAGGGGCGGAGCGAATTCCAAGTGGTGGGTTTAATAATTTATGTGGGATTGCAACCCCCCACCCCAAGACACCACCGTGGGAAATTTAAGGTTTCCCACATGACTTACAATTCTGCCTTTGCCCAAGAGATACGGGTAAATTTTTGCTCCATCGTCTCCCGTCCTCATGTCCATCTCCGGAAAAGTCCCGAATTCCATGAGACCAGACGGCAGCGCTCCCATTTCGTACCAACGCCACTGAGCTACGGAACCAGACGAGCCCCTGGAGAAGGAAAGGTCCTGATGCCAGGACGCCAGACGTCAGCATCCACATTTCATGGTAACGCCCCTGGTAGCCGGTCATCTACACCCCAAACAACCAGCTAATCGCCTCGGACGGAACTCTCCCCAACCGGTACACGTGAGTCAGTATCACATTATTGCACATAACCCCCCAACCATAAGTTTTCTCCTATATAATTTAATGTGTCAATAAAGCACCGTTTTAAAAGTAAATTATTGGTATGTATGTATTTTTTCCAAGACGACATTATTCATAAAGATACAAAAAAATAACACAACGCAATCCAAAAAATGTACTAGCCAATTTACCGCCACGACATACCTTTTAAAAAAACATCCGGTTATCCGGCTCTAAATTTCCAAAATTTTCAATTAACATTTGAAAACAAATATACAAATATTGTCTGATTTCGAAAAAGCTTTGGCACTACTTTTGTAATATTTATCTTTAAATATCAATTAAACGGACTTTTTAAAAAAAATTCTTCGATTTCAAAATATTTTCATATTGGACAGAAGTTATACAATAATGAAAAGTGAGTAACAATTTGACTTTCCTGTTGAATAATAGCAGGGGTACAAGACTCTTATTAAATTACAAACTAAACATGGTAAAATAAAATATTCTTTTAAAAAAAAATGGATAACCGATTTTAAGAAAAACGCCCTAAAAAGTAAAACATAATTTTTACTTTTATGTGTACAAATTGAATTTCAAAATGTTGAAATAATTATAAAATAATATAAAATAATTTATTTTTATCAACTTGTTTATAAAATTAAAAAAATATGTTTAACTTTATAGCACATCTTACTTAAAGTCGGTTTTATTATATTTTAAAAAGCTTATTTTTTTATATTTATTTATACGAAGAATATTAACTTTAAACAAATTTTAATGACACATATAACCTTGTAGCCACCACGTGTCCGTGCAAAGCTTATTTTTTATATTTTTTTATCGTAATTGAAGAAAGTTTTTAAATGACTTTTACACTTCAAAAATGATTAGTCGACTTATAAAATACTAAATATAAATATTACACTGTCAAAAGAATGTTCTCAAAACTAAGTACTATTATTAACTATTAAATTAATAGATCAAAATAACAAAAAAATTATTAATTAGATTTTTGTTAATATTTAAGATAACGAATTTTTTGGTAATTTAAAACAATTAGTTTGTTAGAAGCGAAAAATAAATTTAATGAAATATAAGTTTTGTCGTAGAATATTAACTTTAAGCCAATTTTAATGACACACATAACAATGTAGCCACTACGTGTCTGTGCAGATAATAACCCCCTCCCCCGATAAAAATGGAATAAAGATAACATAGATAAAAATATAAAAAATAGAATATTAATAATGACTCATGCATTTTAAAAATACATTTTAAGTTATCTTAAACTTTAAAAACATGGGAAAGTTACTGAAATATACAATATATAAAAATTTGCAAATAAACAAATTGTGATATCCAGAGAGTTGTTATATTAAATAGAGAGCGCCTTCAATGGCAGACTCTCGTAAGGCCGCGGTGTCAACATTGAAAAAAAAACCCAACATCACATGGTTTCAGCGCTGCCACATTTGGCGTTTAGACATCTGCAGGAGTTCTAAATTTGGTGCACTTTCTTCTTTTTGGCGATAAGGCGTTTTGTCCGTATTCAAGTGCTTAACATATATGTAGGTATTTACTTATTTTCAAACAATTTGCGCTAAATATTTCCTCTTCATTAATGAAACGAAAATATAATTTTCTTTGTGTTCATTACTCGAAAAAACAAAACTCTTTATATTTCTCCGGTTTTATTGTTCCTATTTTCTTATTGAACTATACAAAATAACAATTGAAAGAACCTCGCTTATGGTAAATTTTTTACATAAAAACGTAACGCAATTATTTCAAAAGTACAAAGTAATAAAAATATCTTTAATATATCTGTTAAACTCCCTTAAATTGTGCCGCTCTTTAAAAAAACGATATTTAAATACAAAATTAAACACTAAACCATATTACAACACTTCGATCTCGCTTAGTTCTGAAAGTCGCCAAGGCCTGCCAAGTAATATTGGCGCATGAGTGAATTGGCATTTCCACAAATCACGTGGTTTCAATGATGCACCCACGGAAATCAGTATTTTTATTTCTCTATTTGTATCATTACTCTATGGTGAGATCACTGTGTAAATAAGAAACTAAAAAATAATTTATCTTTGAGGTTCGTTTTACTTTGTCTTCACAGAACAAACACGAAATTCTCTGTTTGAGTTGCAAAAGTCTCGCGTTACCATTTCCCCCCCCCCCCCCCCCGTTTACTTCCCCTTCTCGTTATTCCAAACAAAACTACGCGAAAGCCCATAAGAACAAAAAAGACGAACTTTTACTTTCTTCCGAAACGAGTAAAACATCCTCGAAGAAAAGAAACGCACATTACTCCGCGTTATCATTTCAGGACTAAGTCGCATTTTTTCCCCCAGCCATTTCACCGTTTCTTCGTCCCACATGCGACTATTCGAAACGAAAAATAACGACTCAAAATAATTACCGGAAACATCCAGGCATTTCCAAAAGACATTTTAGTGTCGCCATTTTGATTCGGGCTTTCCATAAGGATTATGGATCAACAGACACTGTTGCCACCTGATATTCTCAACAACTCATATTCTTTATTATTTTTTTGTTTGTTTTGAAGTGTAATTTTGCTGTTGCCATTCACCCCAAGGAAGTTCTTGACATTAAAAAAAAAACGGCCATCAGTGTGTGAAAGATGTCACTTAGGTGTTAGTCCCAGGGAAATAAAATAAAGTGGACGGTATTATTTCACCAAAACAACTCTCGATGGGGATTTTTCAAAGTTTCACTATCTTTTATTTTTCTTATTAGAGTGTTTTTTTTTGTGTGTGTGATATTTTGGAGATGAAAGTGGATGGGTTTATACCAGGTAATTTATAGCGGATATTGAGAAATATATTTTAGGATTAAGTTGCTCGCAGTTTTCATATGGTACTTCTTAGATATTGATTTAGTACACACATTTATAAAGAAATACGGAAGGCTAAAAATTTAAAAATATAGAGGTATTATTATTTAATTTTAAAACTTCAACGATCCTAATTAATAGCGCAAGTACTTTAATAGTTATTTGAGTTAATAGTTAAGTTTTTAGTTATGTTTTATTTCCACTACCATGTAGGATATGCTAAATTTGATTCTCTTGCCTAAATAACTTTCATGGCAGTATATTTTGTATCGTTAAATTAAAAAAAAATGAAGAATGCTCCACATTATTAATAAATAATTTGAAAAATTAGAA
The DNA here is from genome assembly GCA_963932185.1 of Troglohyphantes excavatus. Taxonomy (NCBI): domain Eukaryota; kingdom Metazoa; phylum Arthropoda; class Arachnida; order Araneae; family Linyphiidae; genus Troglohyphantes; species Troglohyphantes excavatus. Next base: position 61,859,465 of record OZ010666.1, on the reverse strand, counting down.
TCAGATCTAAAATAATAAATATAAATAATAAATATAAATAATAAATATAAATAATAAATATAAATAATAAATATAAATAATAAATATAAATAATAAATATAAATAATAAATATAAATAATAAATATAAATAATAAATATAAATAATAAATATAAATAATAAATATAAATAATAAATATAAATAATAAATATAAATAATAAATATAAATACTAAATATAAATAATAAATATAAATAATAAATATAAATAATAAATATAAATAATAAATATAAATAATAAATATAAATAATAAATATAAATAATAAATATAAATAATAAATATAAATAATAAATATAAATAATAAATATAAATAATAAATATAAATAATAAATATAAATAATAAATATAAATAATAAATATAAATAATAAATATAAATAATAAATATAAATAATAAATATAAATATGGGAAAATAAAGCAGAACAGTCTACTTTAAAAAAAATTCTTGCGTTTGAATAATTGCTGAGTTAACTTTGCATAATTTAAGTACTTCATTCTACATAAAACCTGACAAATTAAAACACTAAAATACTGCCTAAATAACAAAAACAGCCTAATCCTTTGTACTTTATATTCATTAAACCAACAGAGATTCCCAGCGTTAAAACTTTGGAACTTAACAAAAGGAATTCCCGTTTCATTACATGGAAGATTTACTGTCCTCAAATAACGGGACTATGATCTTCACGTGAAGATAAAAATTTTATGAGAAAGAAAAAGTAAGTTTTACAGTTGAAATTACAAATGGAAGAAAATAAAAAAATAGTGGAAGAGAAATATTACGTGGAACACTAAAATTAATTATGTATATTTAATTTTTAAGAGAGGTGGTAGGAAAGTTACTTTTACGATAAATATAACAAATCTTTGCTGCTGTTATTTTCTTAGAAAACCATATATATCATGATGAATTTACCTCTTTAAAATACTTTACTGAAATTAAATAATCTTGTACACAAAATTAAGTTTTCTGATCATAAAATGATATATATATATATTTAAGCTGATATTTTCGTAAAGCTAAATCAATGTCCTCTAAGTATTTTACAAAATATATATTAGTTGAATTATATTGTATTATATATTAGCTATATTTTGTCGCCTTTATAGTTATCCCCAGCAATCAGTGCGACATACATCTTTAATAGTGTATCTTTACATCTATCGTATCCTCAACTGCTTTGTTCAAGGTACGCCAGATATGTACTCTTCAAAAATATTGTAATTAGCAAATATAATTTGGTTTATTTTTTCTTTAAAGGGACTAGACAAATAAAAATAATTATTTTATATCTATAATAACAATCTATATATTATAATAAGTCTTTAAATAATAAGAATAAATGTTGTAAAATAAAATAAATGTCACAATATATTAATAAAGCTTTAAGGCTTTTAAATTATCAGTAATAGCATTAATTAAAAAAGTTATCGTAAAAAAATATCTAATATTTTTTTATCAAATCAAAAATATTATCAAATTAAAATATAATAAATCAAAGCTACTATATAATAGGAAAGTTATCAAATAAATAAAGTTAAATCAGTAGAATTTCAATCATACGTTTTCTTTCACACTCAGTATATAACATTAGGGAATATATCTCCTGGTTCCCAATGTTATATTTGGCTAAAGTTAATATCACACAAGGTGGCATAGCAAACTCATACAGTTTTAATTTTTGTATTAAATACATACACACTCTCTAAAATAATAAAATTGAATAAGAAACACTGACAAATCAAAGTTTAAATGCTTCGAATGTCCCAACTTCTTCAAAACCCTACATCTCCATCTTTAATCATTCCAAGAGCGCACAAAGCAATCGAGCCAACTCCAGAACTTTCAAATCTCATTTACGTTCTCCCCCCTATCCAAAACGCAATTGCAAAAATATTCAAACAACTCCATTGCATTGTTTCACAAAAGCCATAGTACTTATGGCCCCGAGAAAGCAGCGCCCCAGTAGGGCCATGGTACTTATTGCGCTGGCGACGCAGGGACAGCAGCAGGGATTGCGCTTTTAATATCCCGAGAGAATCAGGGGGCTTAATACCCCCAGCTGCGACGTGACCGGTGGTGGCGAGCATTCTAATAATATTTGTTTTGTTACCATCGGGAAGGGCTGATTGAAAGAGAAATACCGGAATATTGATCATGTACGTGACACTGGGGTTGTGTGGTAAGGAGGCGTGTGGGGGAGTGGGGGAAATATGCAGTGTGGGATACAGTGGAATTATATAGAAGGTTGGTTCGGTTTAGATCAATTCTGGATCTGAAAGAACGGAGATTTGTAATCTATAGTTTACGGATTTGGAATTCTAAAAATTCAAATTGTGGATTCTCGATTTTATGGTAAATATATACAGGGTGGTCACAAATGGTCATTGTTTGTCGTATTTTATGTACTTTGTTTATTCCTACTAAAGCTAAGTGGCTTGTTTAAAATATGAGCGGTGTGGTTGGGCAAAAATGTTTTATTTTGTCAATACAGCTGGGTGATACAGCCAAATAATGACCAATGGCCAACAATGTGTGACAATCCTGTATACAGGATGACTGGTTGATATTTAAACCGAATCTCATGTTACATCCAAACACCCACCTTCTAAAGGTATTAAGTTACGCTATCTAAATACTATTAATGCCCAATAAATGTCAATGTGTATTATTATCGCTGTTTAAGTAGCAGAATTTTTCTTTTAATTTTGTTTGTTTGGTTTTTAGTGTTTTAAAATTACACTTTTTATTTCAGATATTGGCAAACTTAGATGGTGAAAAAACAACACGAAGCACTATAAAAAGAAGCGCCGTATCAGTCAACTGGATTTCGTCTATTGTAAAAACAAATAATCCTACTATAAAATGAAAGTTTGCAGAACATAAATGACTAGAGTATAACAGAAAATAAAAGAAAGAAAAGAAACTAATAGTCTGCATGTTTTTGGACTGAAATTTAAAAAGCGAAAAGGTAAGTATCTGCATGAAATTCGACCGGTAGAATAGTCTCAAATGAATATTTTCTTCGCGACACACTGGTTTCACTATACCAGACTTTTGAGAATAAAAATGTATGTTTATAAATAAATTCAATATCATTCATGTATTAAACAGAGGGTATGTGTTATAAATTTGAATTTTTTTGCAAATTAAAATTCTATGGATTTTTAGCTGTATCAATATACAAGAGGAATATCAATGAACAACCTAGTGTGTTCATTTTCTAGTGTTGAGCATTTTCATCCGATGTGCGTCCCTGTCCCTGATATTTCTGTCAACATTTTGTTGGGAGACCATTTGTTCTTGAATAGTTTGACAATACATGCTGACCATAAAATTAGTTTTTCTATTTAGAGACATCGTATTTAAAACTAATGAACGAAATTACATTAAATTTCAAAATAAAGATATTGAACGAATGAGAAGACGATTTTCTGTAAGAAAAAGTTTTTAGTTCCAAAAATCACCAACAGGAGGATTTTTCGCGCTGTGCAAATTTAGTGACAAAAAATCCCAGTGGTTCCTGAATAAACTTGCACACAGTTGAAGAGGATGGTTGTGAATTCTTTATTAAAATTGAGTAAAATGCTTTCTAACACGCGGTGTTTGGCTGATGGATCATAAAAAGTTGTACGATGTATAACATATTTTTTTTTAGAATACCGTATATCTAAAAACTTCCAGATAGTAGCGCAATTCTTTTTCATATAACTTATGCCAGAACATAATTATTCCCATAACGGTTTTGGACTCGATGTACCACAGAACGTGACATAAAATCATAAATATTTGTTCTGAAAACAATATCTCTATCAACATTGTACAAATATTTTATTAAAGCGTAATGCATACAAAGAGAAACCTATATGGGAAAGAATTTTTAAGAATAAAATATATCCCGCAAATGATATGTTAAGCAGCTTGTGTTATCTCGTAAGCGCAGCTGTGTGCTCTACCATTGAAAAAGTCACATTTCACTATGTTTACTCGAAGTGACTACGACCAACCGAATGGAAAATGAGCATGGTACTTGTGACTATACAAGAGGTTCTGTTGACCTCTTTTAAAACAGAATACGGTTGTACTCAATCGTACAAAAAACACAGAAAAGCGTGTATAGTTCGAGTTTTATAAAAGGATAGGTAGAATTCTTGCGGAAACAGTTAGAAACATTTGTTCTATATTAACTTTAACGATATATTCCAATTTGGTCGAAGGGTATTCTGAAATGCCCTATTCCAATAACATGTAAAGAATATTTAAACTAATTGCTTATATCAGTTTATATATTTTAGCACATATTTTTTTTAACATTTGTAAAGTTGGTTATAAATTTCAAATTCGTTTAAAAATAAGTTTAAACTCTTTTGAATAAAATTATTGTTATTAAAATTTCTGAATAAATATATACCACACGTTCAATCGTTAACGCTCTTTAACAATATACATTAATTTATCTTAATTACTATAATTATTTAGCTTTAAGAGTTTTTTGTATTGATATTTTAGAATAATTAATCCTATTTAATTTGTTTCAAAATTATTTTTCAATATTTCAACACTTCAAACCTTCAAAAAACGCATTTTTTTCATGAAATTATATTACTAAAACTGAATGTACGTTTATCCAGTTGCGCAGTGGATAAAGGTTTTCGGCTGGTAACCGTAGGATTACAAGTTCGAGCCCGAGTCAGTAAACTTAACTAATAAAAATAAAAATGTAGTGATCTTGCAATCAGAGTGTTGCCAGCTTCGCTACAGAAATAGTCCAGAACATCCAAAAAATTCTGCTGGCTGGTATACGAGACTGGTGCACGATAAATCTGATCGGGGTTCAAAGTCCTTACGCCTATGGAAGTTGCGTCGGGTGCTAGCTCAGGTCTCTTTGACTATGTTTCAAAAATATGAGGCATCGTTTCCGTGTATTTTCGAGGCCTCCGTGGCCGAGTGGGTTAAGGCGTCAGCTAGGAATCCGAAGATTCCCGGTTCGAACCTGTGCGACGGACTAGTAAAAAAGTAGCGATATTGCGATCGGAGGGTTGGCAACTTTGCTACCAAAATACTAGAATGTCGTCCAGAAAATTAACGGCGTGTATACGAGATTGGTGCACGATAAATCTGATCGTAGTCCAAAGTCCCGACGTCTGTTTAAGGCGTTGGGTGCTATCTCAGGTGTTGTCCTCGTCATCTGACCATAGTTAAAAAATACGAGGTATTGTTCCCGTGTCTTTCCTTCGAGATTGATCCCGAAAAGTCGCCAATAGCCCACGGTGCAGCTCTAGTGCGACATTAATTAAACAAACCGCGTATTTCTTACGCGATAGACCCGATCCGTCGCCAATAGTCCATTGTGTAGTTCTAGTGCGACGCTAACTAACCAAACCGAAATTAAAATTTAACTGAACAAAAGCTGCAGAATCAGAACGAGATTAAAAAGTTATATTTGCCTCCTTTCCCTTATGTAATACTCATTGGAAGGATTTCAGATGTCTTTCCAAACTAATCACTTTTCATCTACCTCCAGAAGATGCAGGGATTTTGCGTATTCATGAGCAAAATCAAATTTACTCGACACAATTACCACCTAAATAGGAATTACTCTAAATCCAAACGGAAAAGCTTACCCAAGTGCAAACAACACACACCGCATCGCCATTCATAATTCAGCTCATATAAATCCAGGTGCTAATTTTCGCACCGTCGGAATTCAGTACGTGGTATTGGCGATATAGGCAAATTGGCATCGATGAGCCGTCGGTGTTCTCTCGCCAACCAGGTGGCGCCCGGCGCTAATTTATTCCCATTTCTAATGAACCGTGAATAACATAGGCGACAATAGTCCGGTGTTTGGAGTGGAAAATTGCCACGCTTGATATATACAATTTCGGCGATTGGAACTGAATGAACAAGTATTTTGAATGATTTGATTGATTAAATAAAATATTCGTTTTTGTTTTTTACGATGGAGGGTTAGAAAGTTTTCTGAAAATACATGGCTTACTGGGTCAAAACTAATTTATTAGCAGTATGTTTTCAATTTTGTGGTGTACTTTATTTTTGAAACTGAATGTTTTATTTATGTAAACTTTCGTTCAAATCTATGTTATTTTAATAAGATTTTTGTGAAAAACTTTAACGAGAATTCTATTCTCTTTCTTTTTTTTATTCATTAAGTAATAGAATCTTGAATGATTTAGAATACTTTTTAAATCTCAAAAACTGATACTCATTTCATTATAAATATTTATTAAAATTATTAGGTTTTTCGACTGATGTTTAAAGAAATAAAGTAATTCAAGCAAATTCGACAATTAAGAAGGGAAGTAATTTATCCTGATTTAATTTACCTCTTTTTTTCTAATAATCTTCAAAATTCGGGTTTTTTGCAATAATTTAATTTTACACATCATTTAAGATTCCATCTCTTTCATTAAAGTCCTGATTAGGGTATCAATCCATTGGATATTTTCGCAAATTTCAATTGAGCAACGGAATTCAATATGATGCTCGTTAAAAAAGAGGAGGACATTATGAGGAAATTGATATTTTTCCAAATGTCTTTTGAATTAAAATTGACATTTTGATGTGGACAGAAGTTTTTATATGTTTTGAAACCTCATTACTCTTAAAAAGTGGTTATTTAAAATTGGTATTTAAATCTGAATGAAATATATCAAAAGCATATAGTTATACAAAAACTAAACAAGGCTATAAAAGTTATTAATATTCTTGTCAGCAAAGTTAGCATAAAAATTAAACATTCTTTAAACGGGGAAGGCCTTTTTCTATGTTGCTTGTTTCAGAACCACTGCAAAAGGTTAACACGAGTTTCTATAAACCTGCCATGACTACTGGTTTTTAAGTATTCATGCTATTGACGACGTGGGTGTAAAAACAAGGCAGCTCCTCTTTTTCGTGATTTACACTTTTTTACTGATTCTTATAAAGAAAGAAATTTCAATCGATTAGTGCAAACAAAAGGCAGTTCTAAGCAATGGCTATAAAGATTTAAAAGAAAAGGAGGAGTTTAAAAGAAAAGAAAGAAGATTTAAAAGAAAAGAAAAGGACATGTTTTTGTATTATATGGTGCAAGGAACGTTCAATATTCTTTATCTTTCCTGAACAATTTTGAAAACTGGAGCTGCCTTCTTCTTGCATCCACGTCTTCAATTGGTATAAGTGAAATACACGGGAAATTGTCCGTCCGAGTGATATTAAAGTTTGAAAAATATCTTTTAATTTAAAATAAGATTTATTTCTTGTCTTCGTATCTTATATCACATATACAGCTATATGAAACTAATGTAATATAATATTTAGTTTAGTTTTAGAGAACCCAGCAAAATTATCTGTATAAAACTTTTATAAAAATTGTGAAATTTTTTAGATTTTGTTAATGTTTTGTAAAATAATTTAAAAACAAAATCTACAATTTTTAAAAAAGTTTTTAATTTTCATGCATAAAACTTTTTAAAATAATCTGCATTTGTCTTCAGTAATTTCAGTGGAGGTTTTCGGCATATTTTTCTGAATGTTTTTAACAAGTTTCATGAAGGATATTAAAACAAAATCCTTTAACTTAATAGATCTTAAAAAAAACTGCTGTTTTCCTGCGTAACCTTCAATTTTGTTGAAGGTTTTATGCTGACTTTTTTCCCGGAAAACAACGCACATTTTAAGTGAAAGATCATCACTTTCTCATCAAAATAAAGTAAAAAAATTTCTAAAAAATGTAGTTTGATGGAAAGTCAAAGAAAGTTATGTAATTCTCTTCAGATTTTTCATAATCGTTTAATCTACATTCAAGTGAACACACACATCCCAGACACAATGCAACAAAACAGCCCATGCATCTCACTCTACCTTCATTGATCCCCTTATTCGCACGTGAAACAAGTCCAGCTGCAATCGATCTGTTTTGTCCGACAGTTATCCTATTTTTCTCCATTTCCCGTTTCTATTTTTATCTAATAAAGAGAAATCATTACAGTGAGAAAAGCCATCTATATGCGCGTCACGTCCAGCCTTTTAGACCGAATCCTTTCATTCTTCTTGACCGTAGACCGAGCAAAATCAGTACGACGCCTCATGAGCAGATTAATTCATTCTTCGCCAAACGGTGCGGATTTTGGCTCAGGTTTGGAATTTGTATAGAGGGATTTAGCTATCCCCTCAGTAGGTTCCTTTTTCATCTCATATTCATATAACGCGTAACATAATAAAATGAATCTTTTATTAATAAACATATATATATATATATATATATATATATATATATATATATATATATATATATATATATATATATATATATATATATATATATATATATATATATATATATATATATATATATATATATATATATATATATATATATATATATATATATATGTAATGTTTATTAATTAGATGGGCAGTCGTTATTGTTATTGACAGGTTCAGTTAGGATGGTATCAAACAAAGGCTGAGTTCACATCTTTTATTGTTAAGGACTACAGAGTAAGACCTCTTTCAGGTTCGAGGTGACATCGTGATTCTGTGTATAATACGGAATACTTTGAGAAGGAGACTGCACCCTGGACACCTCTGATTGGTTCATCTCAGTTTTAGTTCGCTTTTTTAAGTTTGGGTTCGGGATTTTGAAGTGGCTTGGGAGGGAAAGTAGTCACATGTGTAATGGTGACTCATCCGAAATCTAAGAGTGGGATATTGCCTCTTGAGATTAAATATGTTGGATGCTTTGGTACTGGGAAAAGGGGCGATATACAAAGTTAAAGAAAGTTAATTAAAGTAACGGTATAATTTTATAGTGGGGAGACGAGTTATAATATATATATATATATATGAATATATATATATATATATATATATATATATATATATATATATATATATATATATATATATATATATATATATATATATATATATATATATATATATATATATATATATATTGTAAGAATTTTGTTTGTCAAGTCCAAGGTACACTGTAAAATAGGTACTTAAAAATAAGTACCTGAACTTACTCGTTTTTCTTTGAGTACAATCGCATCGTAAATCAACAATAACGTATTGAATTTTAAGTAAGCTTCTCAAAAATGAGCAGTTTGATTTACTATTGCTAACCTCACCTTCTTTTCAAGCCAACTTAATAAAGCGACCACACAAACTTAAAATAGTTGTTCAGAAGATGGTTCTCCACATCTTTTGATGTCGATTGCTTAAATAAAAATTACGTTATTATAACTCAATTATCTTACTTCCCATTCTTTCGGCACATCTTTTTAACATTTCTTCATGGATTTAAATTAAACAAACCCATTTTAATCGGGAAGGGAGAAAACACTATTTCTATAAAAGGGTAGTAGACAAATGGAACAACTTGCCAGTGAATATTGTAAATTGTACAGAAGTAAACGGATTTAAGAAGAAGTTATTCATTGGGGGATAGTTAGGATATACTAGCTGGACCAACCTCGTTGGGCCTTGAGCCTGTTGTTGGTCGTCAATATTTGTATTTGAATGGTAAACGCATTCTAAGCTATTCGACAGCGTGATGCCTAGTCGAAACAGCTGAAACGGCACATATACGATGATCATATTTAAATGCTGAGACAGTCTATAAAAATACCATATTACCGTCTCTGAATGGTTATAAATGGACACTTTTCCAATATAGTATACTCAGGGGTTTTAAGAGTTAAATTTGGAACACTGTGATTCGAGTGCCTTTATGAAATTTGTAAAAGAATGTATAAAAGTAATGCAAAAAAAACCCCATAAAAGTACAATTGTCTTAAATGTCACATTCAAGTCGAGATAATGCTCTGTTTGAAAATCAACGAATATTTCAGTTAAGGCATTAATTCTTTATTATTTTGATAATTTTTTTTAGGTTGGGCCTGAATTTATGGCATCTTCGATAACGAGCGATAACTTCAACGCGGAGACGTATCTAATATTACCCATTAAACCGCTGTCATCTGACCCGTGAATCTTTACGCGAGGTCGTGTTCTTGCGTCTTTATTTCGAGAAGTGGTCTAATGGGCAAATAAAAAAAATTTCATCATTTTTATTGCAAATGGGTGTTTGGCGTCAGATATATCAGTCGCCAATATAGCGAGGTACTGTGTTATTCTTTTTTACCTTCTCAATACCTTCTACGCAATACAATCGGATATGGTTTTAATACTTTCCCAAATTCAAGTGTGTTAAATTTAATTCTGAAATGCGTTATGTTTGAATTATTTTAAATTTTAATGAGAAACTCTTTCTGAAATATCGATAAATTAATAATCATAATAATAATCGTCAGATATATCAGTCGCCAATATAGGGAGGTACTGTATTATTCTATTTTAAAATTTCAATACCTTCTACGCAATACAATTGGATATGGTCTTAATGCTTTCTCAAATTCAAGTGCGTTAAATTTAATTTTGAAATGCGTTATGTTTGAATTATTTTAAATTTTAATGAGAAACTCTTTCTGAAATAAGTAAGTTGAATTAATAATTTGAATAAATTAATATGAAGTCCTTACTTAAACAATGACAATAAAAGAAATGATAATTTCCCCATCCCATTTAACTCATAAAGGCTCCAATTGAGTTCATTTGCAAAGAAAATCTTAAATTTTATTAACATTGATTATTTAATTTTCATCATTTTGACGATTAATTATTTTTATTGAGTTCTATTTAAAAAAATATTCTTCAACAGTTATATATTCCTCTGTATATACATATTTAATTAGAATATATTTTTTTTAACAAAACTTTCCTTAGATTCCACTATCAACTTTTAGTTTAGCTTGAAGCATCTCATATTATGAGTAATTAATTTAACTTGTGTGTTTTAATTAATGATAAAAAGTGTAAAAGGCTAAAGATTTTTTTTAAATACATATTTCATTTTACTCTTTTAATGGATTCCATGGCTTAATGGTGTTATGAAAAACAAAAACATCGGAGCACCCTGATAATTCACTTTTCGTTCAATATTAATGACTGGTTACGAGCTTCCTTTTAAGTGCTGCTACAGTTTGATTGAATATTTAACACTAAGTTCGTGTTGGGTTATTCTTTTTAAGTTTATTAGTTTGCCTTTCATCAGAGAGTTTAAAAAGTAAAGTCCCCCTAAATAAAAATGTCTTACAGAAGACCCATGTGATTTATTTTTTTTACTTCGTTAATTAATTTCGTATCTACAAAGCATAAGTAATTAATTTAGTTAAAAAATTATGTCCACAATTTTTTATAAGAACAATTATATGTCGGCAGCTCTTTTTTTTGTTTTTGTTGGACCCTTTTGTTTAAAAGTTTCGCATATTTAAGTTTTAAAATTTAATATTAATGAGCGTTATAAATTAATGTAATAGTTACCGTTGGAATAAAAATGCGTTTGTAATTTTAATGTTTATTTGTAAATAGTTCTTTAAAGTTTCCCCCTTTAAAATTTTCGGATTTTACACTTTTAATTTCAGCTTTCCTTCTATATATAATTTACGTTGAGTTATATTGTATATTGTTTTAATGCTAATTTAATATTGTTTTTAAATGATTTTCTATAATCTTTGACTTTTAATATCTTTCAATAAAAAATAGTTATTAAACTATTTATTTGTCCAGTTGCGCATACACAAAGTAGAATATTGGAGCCTTCTAGTCTCAATACCAGATTGATTCATTTTCATAAATTGTACAAAAGACGCCAAAAACGATTGACAGGTATGTACGTTTGGATCTAAACCCCTAATGACTTTGAAAACATTTTTAGATTAGATACAGACACTTTTTATCAATACTGCTTTTCAATGTCATGTAGTGTATTGAGAAATTGTAAAAAAAAAACACACTTTTACGAAATATGTGCATCTATCTGGTTTTGCAACTAGGCAACTCATTCGGTTACTTGAACAAAGGTTGCATAATTCTCCCGATACAATTTAATGAATCAATAAGCACCAATAACTGTTCTTTAAAAAATAACATTTATGATATTTTATATAGATAATGCCAGTATAAACAAATATTTTAATGCTAAAAAAGTATTTTTATTACCGAATATATAAAATAAATGAACGAAACAACCTTATCAAGATCTATTCAATAGAAATAGTTTTAAATTGACCTCATTCGGTTAATTGAATAAATATTGCATAATTCCCCCGATACAATATAATGAATCAATAAGCACCAATAACTGTTCTTTAAAAATAACATTTATGATATTGTATATAGCTAATGCCAGCATAAACAAATACTTTAATGTTAAAAAAAAGTATTTTTTATTACCGAATATATAAAATAAATGAACGAAACAACCTTATCAAGATCTATTCAGTAGAAATAGTTTTAAATTGACCCTCAAACACCAAAATCTAACAAACGCATTGAGGAAAAAAATATTTTAACGAGTTTAGGTATACTTTCTTAAAATTATTGAATATCTTGAATCATGAGCTCTTGAAATGTAAATACCTAAAACTTCTTCGTTGCAGAACAACCAATAGCTTCTTTTTTTTTAAATACATACATTACCATATACCCAAGCAAATTCACGGATTCCATTGTTGCAAGAACAACAGCATGGCGCTTTATCAAAACACGCAGTAATAAATCTGAAGTTTGGAAGAATAATCCAATTGTAAGTCGGGATGGAACGTGGAATAAAAATCAACAAAAGAAAAATGCTACAAAGAATTTTCTCCGCATTCTTCATTTTATCAAATTAAAGCGAGTGAAGTTTGGGAAAGGAAAAATTTCGATTATTCTCCCTTCTTGGTATGATGTGTGGGTGGCCATCTTTCTACAGTAATGTGGGTATTTTTTTTATACTGATTTGTATTACTATTCGGCATTGTTTTGTAATTCATTCTGAATACATATTTTAAAATATGCTAAATTTATTTACATATAATTCTGGACTGCTATTTAGTACAGCCATATATTCATTTTTATCTTTAAACTTATATTTGTTCTTTTTGGGGATATTTAAATAATATAATTCTCTTATTTTGTTGCGAGTTGTTTGAAATATGCATAATTTTGTATTGTTGAATTTTAATGATCAATTCGATGATTAGAAAGTCAATATTAATGTACAGTGTAGTCACAGTGTTGTTGGACATTGATCAGTGTTTGACTGTATCACATTTAGCTCTTCCCCAACTATTGAGTTTATATTTTAAACAAGTCGCTTAGCTTTAATAGAAACAAACTAAGTAGTTAGAACGTCGCAAAACAAATGGTTTCTTATAAGTAGTTACATAGTCAAACAATGACCATTGCCAAATATTTGGTGACCATCCTGTGTAAAAAAGTATGTAGATTTTTCCCTTTTTTAAAAAAGAATATTTTATTACAACTATAGAATAAATTTATATATTCTCCCATTTTTATTTATTATGACTGTACTATTTATATTTATCAATGCTTCAAAGAGCTTAAAAAATGAGTTAAATAACAGGAAATTTACAAAACAAAATTTTATAACACATGTTTTATTTTTTTAGCAGAATCTTCAATATTCGAGTAGAGTTATATGTTAACTTGAACCTGTTATAATAAATATTAAAATTTAAAGTTTTGGATAGCTGTCTGTTATCCCTAAAAATGCTACTTGAATATGTTAGTATATTACAATTGTAAGTTAAAATTGTTAAATTACGCAAACAATGTAAGATAATGGTTTTGTCTAAATTCTAAAATGAAAAACCTAAATGTATAAATAGGCATTTGTTATAACAGATATGAATGTGATGCTCCAATACCGTACCATTTATTTTTAAATAAAGACCGTTATGTTTGTTTACTATTAAATAAACTTCGAAAATTCAAATGCCCAAAATTATAACCCTTTAGTATAATTTTTTTATATATATATTTCTATCTGTAATTTTTTTCTAAATTGCCCTTTGTTTTGCTAAGTAACTACGTTCGTATAAATATTTTAAAATGTTAAACACACGGACATTAATATAAAATGACAATGAGTATATTTTTATTCCTGATAATTTGCGAATGTGTTTATTTTAAACCTATGTCATAAATACGCAATATAATTAATGATTTTATTAAATCTACAATAAATCTAAAAATTATTCGTCTGTTATTCATAATTTATTTTTCAGGAGATAAAATCTGTAATGTACATCAGAGTAATACAGAAATGACCTGTTTTTTTTAAATATTCATTTCTAACTTCAAATATATGTACTGACCCTAAATTATGCCTGCATAAAACATTTCAGCCCTGATTGAAAATTATTTACGGGTAACTCAATTCCTTTAAAGTTTTGCATTACAACCTTATGTACATACTACATATAGTACATGCATATAATACATACATACACTCGTCTCCCTATTCTTGGCACACAATGTTGACATTTTTAAAAGTGTTTCTAAATTTCCAACTGGCTGTGGGGAAGCAACGTCACACGCAATATTACAAACTCTCAATGATTGGAACATTGCGGACAAGGTTCAATGCATGTTCTTTAATACTACTTACAGTGACACTGGAATCAACAACCTTTTAGGGCAAACTGTCTTCCTACAGTTTTTTGGTCACAATGTTGATTCTAGTATGGTATCAAGTACATGCATTGAACCTGGTCTATAATTTTCCAATGATTGAACGTTTGCAATACTTCTTGTGACAGTTGGAAGTTTAGAAACACTTAATACTTTTCAACATTGTGTCCTGTAACAAGAATAAGGAAACGCTCTACTTTTGCATGTATAATGTGTATGTATTACATGCATGTACTATATGTAGTATGTACCAAGGATTGTAATGTAAAGCTTTTAATGCATTGAGTTACAATTAAATGCCTTTCAATTAAGCTAATGAGTTTTGTTTGACACTTGAACATTAAAAAGGTATTTTGTAGACCACTCTAATGTACATTCTTCTTAAAATGACCACCACTGAAAATGAAATTTCATTGACTCGTTTTAATATAATAATATTTAAACTTGCTACAGCGGCCTTTCGTTACAACGATCACCTCTTATTGGTCCCGCGAATGATCTTTATATCAATGATCTTCTTTTAAAGAATTATTTAAGTGCATTTTTCGAACAGTGAAAATTATTACCTATTCCAATTACCTCATTTTAACAACTTTAATAAAAAAATCTACTAGTATATATTGACTTTTCTTAACATCTAAATAAATTAAAAACAAAGATCAAGACTTATTTAAAAATTAATATCAGCCTTGAAGACGTGTGATTGTTTTCGTATTTATACGACAGGTGAATGACGTTTATTATCCTACAGAAGAAATTTTTCGTTATTAACGTCACCTACATCATTTTTAACTGAAACTAAATTTGATGGCTCCAGGGCAAAGCCCCTAGGTGATGTATTGATTTTATTATCGGAACGTTTAGGAGTTGCGTGAAGTTGTCTGCTCATTTTATTGAGTTCTACAAATTTTGATGTCAGCTTCCATTTTAATTTCGTCCCAAATTTTAAATGTTAACGGTGGGCTGAAAGTAAGTTAAGGTTCCTGGAGTTGCAATTAGTTAAGAATTTTATGTCTTATGGAGAACATTTATGAAATGTCAAGTTTCATCATTTTGGTATCTGTATGAAACTGATTAAAGGCTAAAAATATTGCTAATTTTTTTATCCAAAATAAACGGCTGAATAATTTAAATACATTTTGAATTTGTTTTGGAAAATATAAAAAAAAATAACTTTAGTACTAACATACTCAACATAACTTAAACAAGTTTACAGATTGATTCAAATACGATTCAAGCCAACTTTAAATAAGACTATAATTTGGAATGGTTAATTTCAATTACTTTTACGTTTAACTCGTTTGTTCTCGATCTGCCTATTAATTATAGCAATAAGTAAGAGTTGTATCTTTGTCTATGAAAGTTACCGTTCTTCACTAAATGGATTAAAAGTTTATGCATAAAAGTAAAAGGGAAAGAAGATTATGATCAGACATTTTTCTAGCTGTGTGTTCAAACTGTTGATGTTGACCCAATTGAAGTATTGGATCACTGATTGCTATGTATACAATTTCAGATGCTTCTTACGGCATAATAGCAAATTTTCTTAAAGGACAGACACACTGTGTGGTTAAAACAAGTTGAGCGATAATCATTGTTTGGTTTGGCTAATTAACGTCGCACTAGAGCTGCACAGTGGGCTATTGGCGACGGTTCGGGGTCTATCTCGAAGGAAATACCCGGGAACACATACACATTCATTCATACCTGCACCTCGTTATTTTAAAACAATGGTCAGATTACGAGGAAACACCTCAACTGGCACCCAACGCCTTCAATAGACGTCGGGACTTTGGACTCCGATCAGATTTATCGTGCACCAGTCCCGTATACACGCCGTTAATTTTTGCGGATATTCTGGACGACTTTTCTAGTATTTTTGTAGCGAAGCTGACAACCCTCCGATCACAAGATCACTACTTTTTTACTTTCCTTTTGTCAAGTCCATCGCGCGGATTCGAACCACCAATCCTCCGATTAGTAGCTGAACGCCTTAACCGCTCGTCCACGGAGGCCCTGTTTGGTTGTTTAACTATACATATAATGTTTAACTATACATACATTTTTTGGTTGTTTAACTATGCTATAATAAACCATTCTTACTTTAAATATTTAGAACTATAGTATTCATATTTATCAACGTAGATATCAATGCTTCAAATAACTTTAAAATTATTTAGTTAAATAATATATGTACAAAATATAAAGTTTTATAATACTTATTTTATTTTAAATCATAATCTTAATGCTTGAGTTGAGTTATATCTTAAATTGAGTCTTTTATAAAAAATATTAAATTGAATTTTTTAGATAGTAGTAGCAACATACAACTACGTACTAAAGCTAAACGATTTGCTTAAAATATAAGGGAAAGTTGTTGGGTAAAGATAATGTTTTATTATGTCAATACAGCTAAATGGAATACCGCCAAACAATGATCATCGCACAACAATTTGCGACAATCCATATAAAAGGATTTAATACAATAAGACCAAGAACAAACTCCGAAACCTAGAAAGGTTAGTCCAGTGTATTACCTCCTGAAATCCCCCAATGCAAAACCAGTATTTTTTTAATGATCACTGTTTTATGTAGAATTAATAATATTATCCGAGAAGCTATCTACTTATCAATTCCATTCTTATAAAAATGAATCCGTTTTTCTCCCACTTAAACTGTGATTTGTATGATATTAGACCATGATCGACCCTACCTATCCCACAAACAAGTAACGTTACATATTTTTTTTTATTTCAGTACTTTATTTTGCTTTTTAGAGTTTACCCAATAACTGTATGACCATAGGTTTCTATAGACGTATTATTTTAAATAACATTTTTGTTGAAAATTCAGATAAAAGACAGTGTTGTATACTCCTAAAATTAAAAAATACACACCTAATAACGGAATCATAACCTTCAAAATCAACAAAAATTGGAGTTAAATAATGTCCCTGACATCTGAGATAGAAACTGAGATAGATATATCTAAATGAAAATCTGTATCAATATTTGTTTTATCTTTTAATAAAAAAAGTTATTATTATTTGTAGTTATTTTTATTGAAAAAGGTAAAGGTTACAAAACCTACTAAATTGATTTGCAGTTTATGCCAATCATGTAAAAAACCGAAAAAGGAAGTTGAAGAAACTCCATTGTAAAATGGCCATTTCAATTGTAGTCTAAAAGGTTTTTCCAAAAAACCCACGCAATTCTACAAAGTTATATAAAAGCGAGTAAGAAAAAAAAATAATCCGCGTTTTACGCTCCGTCCCTTCATACCTTGTTTGCGATACAAAACAACGTTACGGCATTTACAAAGTCAAAAAGATACGAAACTAAAGAAGAAAAAAGAGGCGATCCGTATCTCAAGCTTTCCTTGGAGCTTAAAATAAAGTTCCTAAGCCATCGCTTCTTTGCTTAAAAACATCCAGCATCTAATTTCATTTCTGCGTGGAGAAGTTTAAAGGCAGAGAAAAAGAGACCAGAAATCTTATTTTTTTAGAAAAAAGTGAGATAAAGGTTTTATAACGAGATGTAAGCTAAAATTGTATTATTTATTTTTTGGGGAAAGCGAGAAATATTTTTATTCTCTCTTAAGCTTCGAGGGTTTTATTTCTTGTACGTTATAGCGTAGATAAAGCCATAAAAAATGGTAACTAATTGTATAACTTGTCGCCTATTAATAAAACATTTCGTACCTCGGGGCCAGGCGAGTCCAAATTCGGCGATTTTTGTTTTATTGCAGATTATGTCTTGAAAATTTGTTTTCTATCGAACCATAAAATCAAAATATATATTCACTTAAAATTGTTTTTAAGAGCATTTAGTGAGAGATACGAAAGCCCAAGTTTAAAGCTTTCCTTGAGAGTAGGGTTCAGTTTTTCCCTATCCTGTAAAGTTGCCCAAATGTGACTAAAGCTCGTCTGACTCCGAGGTACATAATTCTAGTTATATTTATAAGGTATTCATTGAAGTGGCAAAAAGAGATGTTTTAATCTTTTTTGTGTAAGAATATCAACCATTTTTATACAGGGAAATAATTTATACAAATATAAACTCACGGAATGATTGTTATTTTATAGCCGACAGCTATTTTTATCAGTACACAATTTTATGTGACTCACTATGTTGGTGCCATATCGTCGAATTTTGCAATCTAATTTAGTAACCCATCCAATAATCATATCAACTGAAACTTGGCATATTTACGAAATACACTCTCAGAAATAACGCTATCATTTTAGAAAATTCTGCGATCATTAAGGGTACTTTCGTTATATTTGACAATCGTTTCGTCATTGAATCACTTGACTGTTGACGAAACAAGAATCCTCAAATTTCGGAGGAAAGTCATTTACTCAGATTCCTTTTCGATCCTCTTCTAGGTCATCAGCTCATGTTTGGTTCTTATACTTAAATTATCATAATTCAACCGAGTCTTCTTCACCGATCGGAAAGAGCGTAAGTTTCAAAAACGAGAGGTCCGTGGTGCAAGTCAGCTCATCGATATTGAATTATTACATTATTTAAATAATTTGAATATCATATTGAAAAATTAAAAAGCGATACATTCCAAACATGCGTTAAAAGCACAGTCCTCTGTCCACGTGTGGAAAGACATATTTTAGGAGGATGGCTTTACATAAGGCATATCGAATTGATGGCATTAATTTTTAACTAGCATGGTATGCGATAATTTTCTCATGACACCCCCCCCCCCCCTCACCCATTCACACACATTCGTTGTTAGGGCGATATATATTAGCATATTTCTAATAGCCAAAAAATTATAAAAGTTTAACGCTTCTGTTCATTCATAGATGGCAGCACTAATAATATGATTCGTTTAAAACAGGTATAAATGATTTGTTTTAAACGCATTTAAAAAAATCGTCGATATTTATGAGATTTTACTATGGAAATGTGTTTTTTGGAAAGACGGCTTCACAGAGTCCATTACGAATTAATAGTGGGATGTAAATTGATAATAATTAGTTTTTAAAACAATAAAAAAATGCAACGTTTAGTGGAAAACCGTGTGCATGAATGTAGGTCTAATCTGTAATCAGTTATTTACAGTTGTTATTAACGATATTATCATTGAAAAATTTCACGTAAATGAATTTTTAGGACGGACTTTTTTGTGTCGACTCAATGTTCTTGAAGTTGTACACAATATTTTCAATCTCCGCTGTTGGAGCGAATTCTTCTATAAAATGGAAAAAACAGCAATTATATTTTAAATTAACAAATTTAATTATTCTTAATTACTCATCCTGACATATCCATTTACATCCCATACATCCATAAAGACTTAATTAACTATCCTCAATATTAAAAACAATGATCTAAAAAAATACTGGAACAATTTTATATTTTTTTGTTTTATGAAATAAACAAGCTGGAAGTAATATATGTAACTTTTAAATTCTTAGTAAAAAAATGCGAACACAACGGTTATATATTTAAAATAAAGTAAATATTTAAAATTATAATAAAGTCAAAGCAACTCACCAACATTTTTTTTTAGCTCACCACAAAACATGAATATTTATTTCGAACAAGCTTGTTGACACAATTGATCAATAAAGGTAAACAACATTTACATGTTCTTGATGTACTTTTCTGAACAAAAAAAAATCATAAGATAAATAAAAAAAATATGAACTTATTAAGTTACTAGTAAAAAGTGAAAACTAATTCTTTCTATGACGTTTTTTTGGGGTATTTTTTAAGTAAATTTTTGTTCATTGTATGATCATGACAATATGCTGTGAAATATGAACTTCAACTAATATTTTACCGCTTTTGTCAGTTTCGACATTTCTTGAGTAACGTAACTGCTTTACCGAATATTTAGTCTTAATTTTTTAGTTGTTTTATTAAAAGAAGATTTAATTTAAGCCAAGTTTATTTTTGTAGACGCTATTTTATAAAAATAAATTCAGAAATCCATATATTTATATTAAACTTAAACGTTTAAATTAATTTCCAATTGTCAATTTAAAAAATTTCTACGTTTGGCTGCAAATATTTGGCAGTAAATAAAATAAGATATCTTTTTATATCGGTGCTTTAGACGCAAAAAATAACTAATGTTTAAAAAACAGATTGAATTTTTCTTTGTTTTAAGTAATATTTTTTTATGTATTTATATGTCTCCTACGTTATAAAAAATGCTATTTAGTCAGGATTTTATAGCATACTGAGAATAGAAGATATAGTATATATATATTTTTTCTTATTTGTGATATAATTTTTGATTATTAAATGAATAGTTCATATGATCATTGGGTATTTCATATGCATAAGGGACTATCTAGATTAGCGGTTGTTCTCAAGGGTTGAGGGTGCGTACTGAGGTAAAAATAATAAATGTAATAAAACATCTTTATTATATTTATTATTTAAAATATAAAAACTTTTTAAAAAATCATGTGTCATCCATTTGAGTAGTTGATTGATTTACCAGCTAACTTAAGAACGTTACTGCCGAACAAAAAAAAATTTTGTGTAAGGGGATGACTGAGAAGGATTAGAAGAGAAGGGGTATTCACATAAGTTTATCAAGCGGTACGTGATAGAAAAAAGTTGAGAACCACAGGTCTAGAAGCACAGAAGAAAATAATTTTAAAAAATAAAACAAAGCACGTACGAGGCGCGGATGGGGGTCCGCGGAGTAAGGTAGAAGAGCTTGCGTCACTGCTTTTTGTTGGAGATAAATTCAACCTATTATCTGCTGAATCTAAAATATGTTTAAGTTAAACTTAGCTACATGGGGTATTTGGATAACAACACTGTATTAGGCTTTTGGGGCGATCTAATAACTCGATTGACATCAATTTGGTTTAGTTAAACACAAATGTTTGTAAAGTTAACCACAAATACTTGTAAAATTTAGAAATAAATATAATAGATTGTGGAGTCGGGTGATAGATCTTGGGTATTTTACTTCTGCTGGCAAAATTTGCGATGGCGACCCATTCTTATTTCTATAATCTGCTGACATTTCGTTCTAGGTAAACTCGTTCTGACACATACATACCCGAGTATTTTAAATACAGTTTTAGTAAATGAAAAAAAAAATATTATCCCCCCCCCTAACAAACCAACCATCCTTCGAGTTAATTTACAAACTAAGCGAACTCCACCTCGTTGGCGCGTCAGTAATTACGTCCCAATTACGCAGCACGCGCCTGCCGGAATCTGTTAATGAACGAAAATGAAACAGCAGGAGGGATGCAACTCCACCCTGCCAGACTTTTGCCGCGATTAACTGCAACTGCACCGGTCACGTATGCCCCATTCCGAACAAAGCGGCTTTTGTGTGCGATTCCGGGCGTCCGTTGGCTTTCGAGGAAATTGGAACTCTGAGTAAATGTTTGAGCACAAAATGAAACATGGGGATTAGGGGACAGGAAGTGTTCGTGGCCTAATACGTGTGGGTTCCCATGTTATATATAACTTGTGTGTACGACGTCACATATCTTTATATAACCCCCAACTAATGGTCGTGTGGTGAGAGGACTAAAATGTAAGGTTCACGTGTGTTTTTCCGCGACTCAAATGAGAGAATTTTAATTAGTATTAAATTGTTAATTTTTTATTTATTTAATACATTATATTGGGCTAGAATAAATATTTCGGCGAGTTTTAAAACTCTTTTTATATAGAATAAATATAAGATTTACGAAAATGGGTGATACATGAAAAGCTGCATACCCTCATCAAGTTTCATTGAACTCGTGGCATTGTGCTTTTGGCAGTCACGTGGAATCGAACCTCGCAAGTTATGCATGCTACGCCGATGCTCTATCTATCGGGCTAAAGTGGGTGTAAATGTCTAAGTAGGAGTCAATACTCATGGCATAGTGAGAGTATCAAGTATATGTAGTGATCATCACAATACCCCATTCTCAGTGAGTCGGATAGAGGGACAAATGAAGAGCACCCGTGAAGCGTATCACGTGGGTTAATAAACAAGTATATGTATATAATATGGTGGTAAAAGCTATGGTCAGACAGGGTCACCAATGTACCAGACGAGCCAAGCAAAGTGTTGGTTGCGGTTACTCTGCAAAAGAAGGGTCACCAAATGTAAGACAATGTTTTTAGATTTCACCAGGAAGCGAACCGGGGACGTTGTGCATGCTACGTCGATACTCTAGGGATCGGTATAAAGTATCACTTGAATGGTAGTATTGGGTACATAAAGTGACCACCCCAAACTTCTGGTAGTATGTACATTAAGCTATGTATATAAAATTGAGCAAAATCAAATTTTACATAAAAAACGATATTTTCGTTCTCTTTTTTTTTGATAAAATTTTTCTGAAGAAGAACGGACGAAAATGTAAATGTTTAATACTAATGTTATACATTTTACAACTTTTTGAAATTGGCGCCAAAATTTCGGTATTTGTTTGTAAATTAGCACCAATTTTATAAAGGAGTAAGCATTATACCTTTAAAATTAAATTTTTACATTTTCATATTTTTTTAAAAAACTTTTTATTAATTTGTTTTGAAGTCAGCTTTCATTTTCTTTAAAGTTTAGTTTTTTAAAAAAAATATTTATCATTTTATCGATCTACGTGACGTCGTCGATTATGACTCATTTTGCAAGGCTTCAATTTGTGGGAATGTATAATCCAGCATAGGTTTTTCAAAACTCATAAGATACTTAAAATAAGAGTACGATTAAATGTCCATGGAAGTCGTTACTCTACAAGACTATAAATTGTTTGATTTTTTTTTTGTCCCAGTGCAGAAAAAAGTTATATTTTCCCTTTTCTACACCAAATGGGGCAGATATATATTTTTCTTTTTCTTTATCACATCTCCAAGTTTCTTTCTTCCCCAATTCAGTTTTCCAAAGTGCAAAAGATTTTTCTTCTAAATGAGGCAAACAGAGTTCGGGGAACTGGTTGCTCCTTGTTATAGCGTTCGGTTTGTTTTTTTCCCCCACTTTCCAAAACTCTATGATCCGGAGAAAAGAAATATACGTTGGGCTTATCCTTAGGGAGATAGAACAATCAATTTTAGACTAATGCAATCTACAAGTGTCTAAGGTAAAACAGAAATCTTTAATCTTAGAAAAAGGCGAGTTGAATATGTTTCTCAAAATGTGATTCTGAATAAAATATAAGCCAATCATTATACAGGGTTGTCATAAATTGGTGGGCGATGGACATTGTTTGTCTATTTAACTGCACATAATAAACCATTATTTTTACTATGATTTGACTACTTTACGTGTTGTTACTAAATATATTAAAATCGTTTAACCTTTTCGCGGTGGCTCCATTTAAAAAAAAGCTACATTGGCTTCTTAAATCGAGAGGAGAAAATGCCCTTTGTAAGGCAGGACATTCCAGCATGAATGGACTGTAGTAGAGCGAATATGACGTCATAATCGTGATGTAAACATCTCAGACCTGATGACCCCAGTCACGTGACTTCATTTCAAAATTTATGAATAAAAAAAACGTTCGTGATTGACTTGTGATTTGGAAATAATAGTAAATGTGTTACTTCATGAAGTACATGATATTTTTATGAATGAACTAAACACAAATTATGAATGGATGACGTAGTAAACCACGTATCTAAGGCCATACATGTTGGCCTCACTTTGATGTTAGCGAGATTATTACCTTATGATTTCTCTACTATGAGGGATCCATGCTCGAAGGGCAGGGCAAAGAGTTATCAAAATATTGTGGAAAGACGTCGTACCTTACAATAAGAGGCGTGTAACTGTCTGACGGACTGATCGTTAACAATTCTTCCTCAAAGCAGGAGGATTCACAAATGGGGGTAGGGTCACTTGAGAGGTTGAAATACTGAAAAGCCCATCTGATGACGATCTATAGAAACTATTAGTCAAGCGTCACATGTCCTAAACCATGTAATTACCTGTTCTGTTACAAACAACATACTTCAGATCTCGTATGTTTTAAAAATTAATCCACTTCCCGTGGTCAAATAGCCCCTTTTTAAACCTGTAAAATTTATGGAGTACATGTTGCTCCAGCTCACACGTAAAGGTTAAAATATAAGCAAAATAGTTGGACAAAAATAATATTTTATTAACCCAATGCAGCTAAATGTACATACTTTGTACTTTTCTATTAGAATGCTAGTACACCCCAACTAAACTATGCGTTTACCGTAGCATACCGTTATATCATTAATGAATGCTTAACGTCTGTAAATTTAATAACCACATATGTTCGCATTTAATTATAATCGTTATTGATTCTATGTATATTCTTTAAAACTAATTATAAAAAAAACATAAATGCAATATTTTTAAAATTTGTATTTATATACATGTTTTAGTGGTAGGATCACTTTTTGAGCAAAAAAAACGGCTATCCTCACAATTTTTAAATTTATTTAAACTTTTTAGTTACATGACCAAAACATACTTAATTTTCGGTGAAACTATCATTTTTAAAAATTTAACTTGAAATTTAAGTTTATAATACGATATACTTTAACTAAATGTTGATTGATCTTCAACTTAAAAAAAAATCACCAATCAAAATTTTCACCTTTATTTTCGAAGTAATAGCCGTTAATTAATTTTTTTATAAGTATTTTTGCAACAAAAATGGCCAATGTTCTGCTAGTAATTAATTTTGAGTATACGTGGATATGGTGTCATTTTTCTTCATTGTTTCGAATAATTGACTCATTATTTTAAAATAATTAATGAGACCAAAATCTGACCATTTTTAAAAAAATAGTATTTTTTCTGCAAGGATTGTGGAGTAATTATTGATTACTTGATAAATGCCAGACAGTTAATCTACTTCCAATTATTTTTTTAATAACTTAAGTTAAAATCCATTGATGATCACATGATATTTTAGTTGTTTCCCTAGGTTGGATATTTAAAAAAAAATTCCTGAGTTAGCTATCTTATATTGTTTATTTTTTAAATAATTGTAAAGATATAACGTGTAAGTTATACCTCAAACATTTAAATAGATAAAAATATTGTAAAAAGGTGTATTTTTATTAATTTGGAAATTGGTTTGCAGTGCTAGAAAAGCTGCATATTCATGGACGTATATATATATATATGACCTTGAGCGTCAGAGGGTTTTAAGAAAGAAAGTCAAGACAAATGTTGTTGAAAAATACGTTAACTATGCAAAAAATACTTTTATGTTTTATTAACACTTACAGAATTTATTGCTATGGAATAAAAAATATGTAAATATACTTAGAATTGTAATTACGAATTTAGTTAGAAAACCCGATAAAAATATTTTCATACAACTCTATATTCGATTAACTATATATATATATATATATATATATATATATATATATATTCTACTACAACTATTTTGAACAAGTCACTTTTCTTTAGTTGCAAAAAACAAAATTTGTTAAGTATAGTAAAAATAAGGGTTTCTTATGTGTAGTTAGACAGCCAAATCATTGACCATACACACTTATTTTTGACCACTCTGTTTATTTTGTAAATTTTAACATCAAGACGAAGAAAATTCAAAACTTTTTAATCTCTAGTATGCGTTTTTTCAATTTAAATCTTGAAACATTCATCACATTTCAAAAAGTACTTTTACAAATATGTACTTTAAACTTCTTTATTTTGTATCTACATAAGAAAGTCAGTACAAAAAATAAATTCTTAATCAGCGATGTTTGCCGAAGCTCTTACAAAGTTCCCAACATTTGAATTATTTTGTGTGCATTTACTTAATAAGTTCAAGTGTTTTCCTGAAACTACCTTAAAGTTTTAGTTTCCATAAACTTGCTTATTCAGGTGGGCAACAAAGTGATCTATGGTTAAAGATTTTTTTCTTTTTTTTTCGTTGCTTGCGCTTTATTTAAGTTTCTATAGATTATACTTGTATTTTGTTTAAATGAAAATTTAAATTGGAAAAAATAACGTAATTCAATGATTTGGAGTAAATTGATAACTTATGAAATAATCGTTTCATTACAAAATAATCGTCGTCCGAACTTATCTCCAATTTCTATGGCATGTATACGGGACTGGTTTACGTTAATCCTGATCGCGGTCCAATCTCCTGAAGCTTATTGAGGTTGCGTCGGGTACCAGCTAGGGAGTCGTTCTCGTCATCTGAATATGATAAAAACAAACGAGGTTTTGTTCCCGGGTCTTTCCTTTGGTTTGGTCAAAAAACGTCGCACTAGAGCTGCACAGTGGGCTATTGGCGACGGTTCGGGGTCTATCTCGAAGAAAAGACCCGGGAACACATACACATTCATTCATACATGCACCTAGTTATTTTAGAACCATGGTCAGATGACGAGGAAACACCTGAACTGGCACCCAACGCCTTCAATAGACGTCGGGACTTTGGACCCCGATCAAATTTATCGTGCACCAGTCCCGTATACACGCCGTTAATTTTTGCGGATATTCTGGACGACTTTTCTAGTATTTTGTAGCGAAGCTGGCAACCCTCCGATCACAAGATCACTATTTCTTTTACTTTTCATTGTGAAGTCCATCGCGCGGGTTCGAACCACCAATCCTCGGATTAGTAGCTGAACGCCTTAACCGCTCTGTCACGGAGGCCACGGGTCTTTCCTTTGAGTCTCGAACAAACACCAACAACCCAATGTTCAGCTCTAGGGAAACATAAATTTACCAAAACAAACCAAACTTGAACAATCGAGGTTGTTTATGCTACTTATTTAAACAGAATCCAAAAATATGAGTAAATAGGAAATTAGTAAATTTTTTATACTAGTTCGTTTTTTGTAAAAAGTTACAAAAAATATAACTTAATGCATCAAAAATATAAATAAGCAAATTTAAGTATATTACAATACTACATTCCCTAAATATTCCTTTCTAATATATCGAACTAATATAAACTCAAATAAAAAACTAATATATTGTATCTATAATAAATATACTCGTTTAGAAACTAATACGACAACAATTTAAAATAACTTAATTTAAATTTAACGAACTAATTTTCCTTTTTATATTTATGTTCATTTTCTAATTTCATGAAATAAATATACGGAATTTCATAGTGTAATAAAGAAATTTAATCATTTACAAATAAATATATCCGACTTCCTCTTCAAAAATTGTAATACAAATGTAAAATTTAATTATTTTCTGTTATTCTAAATTCCTATGATCATCGATGATATAAAATCGAATCGTACTTAAATTCAAAACAGTTAATTACTTTACGATATCTTTTTAAAATCTAATGCTTCAGATTCAAGACAAATTTTCTTCAACAATTAAAAATCATCTATCTTAAAGCTCCCCCATATACATCGGCGCTTTTCTATTCTCAACTTAAATTCGAATAAATCACTCGCGTATAAAAGTCTGTGATATTTTATTCAGCAAAACTATCCCACATTATAACCCCAGGATTCTGCTCAAAAATAAAAACTAATGTTTAAATTCTGTGAGAAAAAAAACAGTTTCCTTTAGTAATTTTACCTCCTGGAATAATTAATAATGAATAAATTGATTAGATAGTAAACATATCCTGTTTCCATTAATGAGAAAATTAAATTAATTCAATTCGTTCTTTTTATATCCAGTGCTGTAATCTGAGTAAGAGAAAAATATGAAAGGTCATTCAGTCATTTAGAATATTTAATTAACAACATAGAGTCAATTCTTTAACTTTAATAGGAAGTAAACTGATAGTTTCACGGAAAATGAAAGTAATTAAGAGCTGTAAGAAGTGACGTATTTAGAGATTCAGAATATGTTGTTTATATTAGTATACATTAACGTATTTGTTTCCGAAAGTATGTATTTTGTTTTTTGAAATTCAAATAGAGAAATTTGGAACTTAGCTTATAAAGAAAATATTCAAAAATAGTTCTTGTAAAATTTATACTTTGAAATTCAACATATAAATATATATTTGGTTATAAATATTTTGGTGAATGTAATGAATAAGGTGGCAATTCGCCAAGGCGTCAAGTTTAATATCATCAAATATGATTTCAGTTCAACTTGGCAACTCTGGGCAATAATTGCGTAATATGTTTTATATGCATGAGCAAACAGTTGGGTGATATATTTTTT
Organism: Troglohyphantes excavatus; assembly: GCA_963932185.1. Classification (NCBI taxonomy): domain Eukaryota; kingdom Metazoa; phylum Arthropoda; class Arachnida; order Araneae; family Linyphiidae; genus Troglohyphantes; species Troglohyphantes excavatus. The sequence continues at coordinate 61,830,794 of OZ010666.1, read as the reverse complement.
AAAAATTCGCCGTAGTATTCTAATTGGCATTTGTGATTTGTTAACACGCTAATTTTACCATTGACAATTATGTATTACGTCTTATATTTAGTAATAGTAGTTTCGTATAAATTAAAAACCATCGCCAAAATGGCGTTTGGAAAGTTTTTTTTTTTATCCTGTGTCTCTTATTGGTTTAATCTAAGGAATTATCTCCACTCACTTGTTTACGTGACATCGATATTGTAGTGGAAATGAAAACCCTAGGTCTTCCACAAAAGAAAAAATGTCCATGTTCCCTCTTATATTTTACTTTTGCCAACTTTTTTTTATGAAATTTTTTTTTCAATATTATCAAATAAATATACAAAAACGCTTTAGTGTTATAAAGGATGGCGTACTGTCAAAAATAAGTAATGTATATTTCGGCTAAATCAAATTAAATTGTACATTTTAACCTTCAAATGGAGAAGTGCACTTATGCAAAATATTTTGAAGGCAAAATAACTACACAAGATCTCTTATAGCATGAAAAGATTATTGGGAAAGCATGCAGAGTCTATCAAGCAGCGAGTTACTTTGCCTTCTTCAGAAAAACTTCAAATATGAACTTACGCGGCTCTGGGCTGTATGCTCTTTTGGTTATTGATCAATATTTATAATTTAAATAATAAAATGTTTTGAATTATTATACATCAAATCATTAAAATTAGGGTATAGAAGGATTCTTAAACAAGAATTAATAAAATAATGAATTATTATTTTAAATTTAGTGTTTAAAAGATATTGTAACAATCAGAATGTAAAAAAAACCCTAGAATGAGTAATTAAATAAAATTCACACGATTCGTCATTGCTTCGAGAAATTATCTTTCTTTTGTGACTTGTATTGTTAAGATTCATCGCGTTAAGGCGTAACAGGTATATATACTACAATTATAATGTATATGATGATGCGAAATATAGTACAGGATTATTCCCATATCAATCAATACTCAGTAAATCGTTTGATAATATAAAGAAAGGAAATCGAAGGATTGCACCTCCATTTCACAAACGACCACGTTTCCCTTTTCAAAATGCACATTATCCATGAAATAAATACGGCATTTCAAAACAAAACACAAACAATAAAACCCATCCGAATACTATCTTCATCAAGATACTCAGATTCCATATCACTTTGCCCCCCCCCCCTCAATAATAACCCCTACCAGCGGCAAAAAACGATATCGCAGCATAATCTCTGCACCCCCACTCTCCAACTCTCTGGGAGTCCAAATCGACTTTTTTTTTATTTATCAACTGGCAGATCCACTGTGCAGTGATCATAAAATAGCGTCATAAACAACAGAAAAAGGGGGATCGTTTCCATTTGCCTAATCTATCATACAAATATCTAGCTGTGTTGATGCCGTAAAAGGAAATAATAACAAATGCGCAAAAATTGAAACTAATGCCGGTAGGATATAGCCATCTATCATTGTACGAGAGTGCATTAAAATTTCGGGAGAGTTTTTGATTTTTGTAGAATGCGATGTTGTTTGTGTTTTTTGTTTTTTTCGAAAATGGATTTGTTCCCCTCTTTTTATCCGGTGCTGCGTATTAAAATATATTCGATTTGCGCCGATAATGGATCTTTTGGTATGATGGTGCTTTAATGAACTGTAAAGAATAGGATTTTTGCTTGTTCTTTGAAATAATGGGTTAGGGATATAAATCAGAGATTCGGATGCTACTAGTGATGATGGAAGTGAAGAGTGGGCGTCTTTAAATGTGTTTGTGACTATCAGATTGTTATGGAACATGTCAATGCATGGTATAAAATTTCGGGTCTGCTTTCTAAAAATAGATATATCTAGATAACATATTTATGAATTTATTCACTTAAAATGAAAATTTAAATAGTTAAAAGATTTATTCAATATGCTTCACTAATGCTTCCATTATTGAAATTAAATTCATTTTATAGCAGACAAATGTTGTGGAATTTTCAAAAATAAACTACATTTATTTAAAAAACAAATTATTATTAAAAATCCCTCCTTGGTATATTTTTCTTTCGAATTTCCGTTCTAAAAAGATCATTATTTTATGTTTAAAAATGAATGAACGTTCTATACTGAATGCTAAAATTCCAAATACTTTCGTCGGATACAGTTTTTTGCTTGATCCAGTGATCGTCGCACAAGCGATAACAAGTTTGGTCACACAAGTGATAACAAATTTTATCACACAAGTGATGAATTTTTTTATCGCCCAATGATAACAGATTCGTTTATACTACACATCTTCGCCTTGTCCCTACTTCATTCCTAAAAAACTTTATGCTACAATATTTTCCAAATCTATTGCTCTGATATATATTATAATATATCGCTATAAAATAATTATTGAAAATATTGTCAAAAGTGCGTCAGAAAGAAATTAAATTATCATTACTGAAATTTATCAAAATTCCAGGATTGTCAGCCAAACTGAAACAAGAAGGTGCCGTCCATTGTTGATTTTTCTTCTAGCCTCATTCTTTTTAATTATTATCGCCGTCTTCTGCATAAATAAACTCTGAATAGTTGTCATCACTCGATTAATTATTATTTTCATCTTTTAACTAAGAAATAATAAATTTATTTTTCTGAATCCGTTCTAAAAGTTATTTTGACTTCCGAAAATTACAAAGAAACGCGAACTTCTATCAATATTCATTATATATAACGAGGTAGATGAGTATAACGGGTGAATGATTTTTATTATTGCAATTTTTCTTTTCGTCTCATGACATGCGACGTCGACAAAGAAGGGGTTAAATCTCAAAACTTTTATTTCCGTTAAACAATGATTAATTAAAAATGAATTATTGTAGTTCTATGAAATGCTTGTAGTTTTGTAAAATCTCATTTATTGTTCGGAGTGTAGTGACAATCTATGATGGTCGAGTAGTGTGGGCAATAGCCTTCTGAACGAAAAAAATCTGTAACATGTGTCTAAAATAAAACAATGACGTTTTTAAAGTATTGAAGCATAAGAAAACTCGTATACTTTTAATAATGAAGCATGTATTTCAAATAAAAAAACGGGAGTTTATAGAAAACTTGAAATTTCATATAAATCAGGATAGTTCCTAGAAAATATGAAAGTTCATAAAAATCAGGATAGTTCTTGGAAAACGTGAAAGTTCATAAAAATCAGGATAGTTCCTAGAAAACGTGAAAGTTCATAAAAATCACGATAGTTCTTGGAAAACGTGAAAGTTCATAAAAATCAGGATAGTTCCTAGAAAACGTGAAAGTTCATAAAAATCAGGATAGTTCCTAGAAAACGTGAAAGTTCATAAAAATCAGGATAGTTCCTAGAAAACGTGAAAGTTCATAAAAATCAGGATAGTTCTTAGAAAACGTGAAAGTTCATAAAAATCAGGATAGTTCCTAGAAAACGTGAAAGTTCATAAAAATCACAATAGTTCCTAGAAAATGTGAAAGTTCATAAAAATCAAGATAGTTCCTAGAAAACGTGAAAGTTCATAAAAATCAGGATAGTTCTTAGAAAACGTGAAAGTTCATAAAAATCAGGATAGTTCTTACAAAACGTGAAAGTTTATAAAAATCAGGATAGTTCCTAGAAAACGTGAAAGTTCATAAAAATCAGGATAGTTCCTAGAAAACGTGAAAGTTTATAAAAATCAGGATAGTTCCTAGAAAACAGAAATGTTCGTAGGAACTGGTGTCTGTAACGGATATTGTTTTGTTTAATCTTGTGTTATAAATAATTTAGCCTTATTTAATATATAAATCTAAGATATATATTTTAAATGACATATTATGTGTATATTTAATATATTACATAAACTAAATATAATGTATTTGTTATATCACATAAGTATGTAAATGATGTTCATTCAATTTGGAAAAAAACAATCAAATTAAAATATTCATGCAAAATGTGCTTTTATTTACGGGTATTTAATTTAGGTAATATTATATATAAAAAAAACGGAAACTCATTATTTGACTTAAAATTGTTCATTATTTTTAAATTATAGATCTATATGCAATATTATTATTAATTAAATATAATTTGACTTAAAATCTTTCAATCTTGTGATACTTCGAATATTTTTTAAGATAGTACATCAAAATAAATGGTAATTAAAAATTTACGACATTTATCATCAATAATATTTTTTGGTTATACAGTTAAGTTTTTAACTACATTTCAGAATATTTCAAAATAAACAATAAAAAACGAATCAAAATAAAGCTTAAAATCTCAAGTATCAGTTTTTAACAACATGTCAATTACTTGATTTAAGGTATCCGTACACGTTGAATAAGGTGATTTTGACTGAAATTACCAAATTTTTTTTATTTAAAAATATGATTTTCTGCACTTTTAAGTTTCCAAAACAGTTTTTACTTTAGTTGTGCGTCAATTAGAACAAAAGTTATAGTAATTTAAAGTTCAAGTGGACAAATATTAAATGAAAACGCAAGTAGCATTCCGAAACCGGAAATGAGGCAAAAACATCGTTTTTTCCTTAGTTTTCAACTTTTTCTAATTTTTAATTACAATATTTATTATTTTAATGTTGCTATAATCTAGCCACCAGATATTTTCATTTATATCAGAAGTGTTTGTATTAAAAATGGCAACAACTTTACTGTCTTGTTTATTTCTTTACAAGCAGCGTTGTTTTTTTTCGTATAATCTGTTTAATAATTATTTTTAAAGACCTAACTTAATTAACTCTCCAAATTTGATTTCATTTACGTTAAAACACCATGGGAAATTCGAGAAACCGAAGTTTTATTCGTAAGAAAGAATTCCGAGGAAATAAATATGTTACATGTTCCACTGAAACCGATTCATCTGCGTCAAACAACGTGCAAGTGAAAAGAAGTTCACTATGACTTCTTATTTGGACAATTACTCTCGAACTGAAATCAGTGGAAATCAAATAATTAATATTCAAATTCTCTCCAATGTGATAAAGAGTTTGTGCTGCCCCGATTGCTTTAGCAGTAAACTGTTTCTTCTACAAGAGTCTGTATTTGGACTGGCATCAAATATGACAGTGAAATGTCAAAACTGCGAATACAAAAATACATTTTGCGCCTCTGAAAAATCAAACAAATTACATTCTGTAAATATTTAATTTGTATTTGGACTAAGACTCATTGGGAAAGGTCATTCGGCTCAATCCTGGTGTTCACACATTAAAAGGTTTTTCAAAACTGGACATCGAACGAGTGAAGGATTCGAAGCGCCACTCTTTACTTAATGTTAAAGTTGCCAGAAAAAAAAATAGATTAGCTAAAAAAGGGAAAATGGCTAAAGATGAGCAAGAGGAGGGTATAACATATAAATCGGGGGATTTTAATTGTGTTGAAACTTTCTTAATATTAATAATAGATAAATTTATACTTTAAACGCATTTTTCTCAGAATTGATTTTTATTAAAAAACAGCAAAATTTCAAAAATCATAACTCAAAATATTATTGTTATATTGTCTTTAAATTTTGTGTCCATATTTAGTAGAGTGTATTCTAGTGCATGTACTAAAATTGTTGGAAAATCGTTAATATATTTTTATTTATGGACTAAATATTGAACTATAAGGTTGTGAAATTGTCAAAAATCTTATAATAAATTTTCGGTGTGTCACCAAAAATTTAATTTTTTATATATATGTTTAATTTTACTTGTAACACTAGATAATAACATGCAGTTTATTTTAATAGTAAAATTTTTCATATGAATTGATTTGTATGTCTTGTATAAGTTTTCAAGTTTTTGAATAAAAACTTAAAATTTTCAATGATTATATAATTTTTTTAATAATTATAATAATAAACTTTAAATATTTATGATATATAGTTAGTTTTTACTAACAAACAATCTAAAAATAGCATTAAATAAATTTTATCTGACTTATTTTAAAAAAAGTGCTTCGAACGTGTTCGGATACCTTAAAAGAAATAAAAGCATATACTTTTAAATCGCATTTGATCTGTATTTTAATAGCAAAATAATAATAATTAATAGCATCTGTATTCAATACAAAAAAAATAATTGCGTATTATGTTGATGGAAAAGCGCAGATTAAGAGTTCCTTGAAAATATATCAAAACAATATTTTCAAATGTATTTTACTTCATTATTTTTTTGTTCAAACATACTCAACTTATCCTTTTTAAAATTGTCAAATAAAAAACGTTATACAAAAAAACATTATCATTGGCTTTCTTTCGACTCTTGATAAAATTAGTAATTTAAAAAAAACCTTTCTCCTATTTATTTTTTGAATTGAAGTCAATTAAAATGTTTTTTCTTCTTTTATCAAAGAAAAGGAGCAATCTTTCTATTCAGAAAGACACCAATGTTTTTTAAGATAGGATGCAGATAAATTTATTCTTTAATTGGCTTTAAAAGCACATAAGCAACTATTAACTATTCCGAAGTACTTAACGCCATTTCATTTTCAATCATTTAAAGAAAAAAATAACTTTTTAATACCTGGTTTTATTATTTATTCCGTTTAATAATAAAAAAAATATTTTAGAGGTTTGTATAATTGGAATGTCATCAGCTAATTTAGTTTTTGACAAAATAAATGTAAGTCGGTTTCCGTTGTTTTAAATATTTTTAATGGAATATATTTACTCACAGTACCGATTGCACGTGGAATATTTTATATTAATTCGAATTCGTAATTATCTGAATCTTGCCCAAACCCGATCCGGTGAAAACATTTATTTAAATTATTTTCTTATTGTTTTATTTAAATTATTAAGTAAACGGAAACAACCCCAACTAAAAGTATTATTTTAGATTCAAAGTTAAGAGCTCGTTTACAATTTACCTTTTTTTCGATTTTTACTTTTCGAAAATGGTTTTGCAAAACTTTCTTTAATTCTTATAAGGTTATTTATGTGCCAAAAGCATCAGATAAATAGAAATGTCTCGTCTATTAAATATAATATTACATTTGTGTGAGATTTGTTCTGCATAAACGATATTGAGGAATATATTTATAAAATATTAGCAAAATAAATAATATAATTAGTATTCTATAGAAAAATATTCCCAATAATTCTAATAACTATTTTAAAGTATTAAAAGCCTTTTAATAGTATGATATTTCATTGATTTCATTATCATTATTATATTATATAATTATTATATTATATCATTATTATATTATATCATTATTATATTATATCATTATTATATTATATCATTATTATATTATATCATTATTATATTATATCATTATTATATTATATCATTATTATATTATATCATTATTATATTATATCATTATTATATTATATCATTATTATATTATATCATTATTATATTATATCATTATTATATTATATCATTATTATATTATATCATTATTATATTATATCATTATTATATTATATCATTATTATATTATATCATTATTAATTATATTATCATTTTTCATTGATTATATTAATTATATTATCATTTTTCATTGATTATATTAATTATATTATCATTTTTCATTGATTATATTAATTATATTATCATTTTTTCTATTATATTTATTTTACTTATTGGCGCTTTTATTGCCATATTATAATCATTATTGTACCATATATTTTAATCTTATTATTTTTGTTTTAATATTTTATTTGTGTTGCTATAACATTCTGTTTTAATGTTATAATATTATCTATATTTGTTAAATTATTATATTTCATTGTTTTAAATACATTCTGTTAATGATAATTTTTTTGTCGTATTATTATATTTCACACATTTTTATATTATCATTCATTGTTAAAGTATTATCTTTCATTGTTTTAAGTACATTCTGTTAATGATATTTTTTTTTTGTCGTAGTATTATCTTTTACACATTTTATATTATCATTCATTGTTAAAGTATTATCTTTCATTGTTAATGCATTATCTTATTTTGCGAAAATACTATCTTACTTTGTTTAAATTATTACTTTCCTTCGCTTTAGTATTATCTTTCAATGTAATCTTTAACATCTTGTGATATTATCATTATTTTAAACAATATGACAAATAGTCTTGTCTAAAATATAATGGAATATTTCTTTTGTAAAACATTTTCTTTCGTTTTTTTAAAGAAATATTCTATCATTTTGCCTTTGAAAATGTGCGTATTATAATAATTGTGAAAAAAAAACACTTAACATAAAAAAATATATACATAATAACAAAAAATCTCATGTGGCCACGTCATTTCTCTTTGTAGTGTCAAATCATTACCGACATTTACATTTCAGAAAGTTTACACAACTAATTAAAACGCAATTAAAATTAAAAAAGAAAAATTAACATTAAAAGCAAAAAAACGCGGTTATTTTCAACGAGTTAAATACATAACCTACTCTCATTTTCCCTTAGACAAAGTTCAAACATTAAAATAACAACAGAAGAAAAAAAAATCCCCTCCATTTTGTGATTATGCATGTCTCGGGAAAAAAAGGAGACGAAACATAACAAAGACATTAAAATAAGTCTCCACGGTTTTTCTATGTCGTTTAATGTTAATTACACGCCTCTCATAGCTGAAAGACGCGAAGGCAGTCTCAACATACCATTTTACGAGTCCGTCGCCTAGCAACCGACTGTGACGTCGACGACTTCCCAAGTCCATTCATCATGCTTGAAAGCGCCGCAATGACGGAAATTCGGAAACACGTTATTTTAGGAAGTTACTACTTACTCTTGTTGGGCGACATGGGACATAGACCGATGGCTTTCGCACTTAATTTAATCAATGTTCGTTCAGGCCGTTCTGGATACGTTTGCAGATCAGTCATTGATTAGCATTTTGTACTATTAAACAAATGAGATAGGAATTTTAAGACCAAGTTTGATTTCGTAAAAGTGTCGATAATACTGCCAACCAAGAGTGGCTTAAGGCCATATTTTAATAAAAAAAATATATAAATATTTTAAGTTTTAAATTTGTTGTCAACATTGGAATTATTTTTGGTTTATATTTTTAATTAAATTATAAAGTGTGAATGCATGAGTTACCGGCCACGTACCGACCATTTGGAATAAATATTTAAAGCTAAGAGAGCATATCATTATATTTTTAGAAGTACCTTTAATCAATAATACTAAAACCGCGTATAAAATTGAGGTGTACCTTTCATTTTACAGTCACATGCGAGTTCTGTAGTCACAGAGATTTTTATGTTTCACACTGGTCGGAAAATGGTTTAAATCTTCGAGCATGAATGGTCTGTAGAGAGAATATGACGTCATAATCGTGAAGCCCACATCTCTGAGCGAAAGGCCCATATCACGTGCCACCTCTTCAAAATTATGAATTAAAAAATACTCGCGATTGGCTGATGAATTGGAAAATGTGTAACAGTGAAAATTTATGAATGGAATGACGTAATTAACAACGTGTCTGAGGCCATACATTTGGCTTCACTTTGATGTTAGCGAGAAAGACGTCATGACTCCTCTACTACAAAGGATCCATGCTTGAAGGTTTTAAACTGGTCGGAAATTTGTACTTTTACCCTTTCATTATTTATACCTTCATATTAATTTATTAATTTTTAATTGTACAAAAGTTATATAGCTTTGAATGAATTTATCATATTATCTGAAAACGTACCGTATTAACCTTGAAAAACAATGGTTTTCCCCAAATATTTTAAATTTTACACCGTCATTAAAAACTATAAAAGTTTTTTTTAAGTTGACAATGTTAAAAAATTTAAATATTAAAAAATATTACACAAGTTGCAAAATTGGCTTAAAAAAATTTGTACAAATAAGAGCGCAAAAATTATGTTCGCTTGTATTACAAAAATTTCTTGAATGGTCACTAGTGCCAACTAACTTAAAAGTTAGTTTTTCTATGGAATTGGTTTTCATACTGTCTTCTTGAAAGTATATTTTCAAATTATGACCCATATTTAAGTTAGTCTTCATACTACAACAATAAAAAAACTGTGTTGTAAAGTTTAACCCTGATTATCTCAAAATATAATTTATGGACTTGATCCTCTTTAGCTGAACGCTTAATATGTTACCCTAATACCTTATACATCGTCGCCTCAGGGCAACAGTAGGATATGAGCAAAAAAAGAGTTGCCTATAAAATTGATTTTAAAATTTGCTGTTTTTTCAATGCTGAGTATCTAAGGCTGTAGTTCAGGGATTTCAAAGAAGACATAAAAATGTCCGAGTGTTCCACTAAATAAAGGCACTTTTGGTAATATTAGCAAGACCGAAAACTCATTTTCGTTTTTTTTAGATGTCTTACGATATCATATATGAGCATTTATATTCTATTCCATCATTCCTTCTCCAACAAGGCTGCTCTTTTTGTTTCTATTATGTCTCAATTTGTAACTGTCTAAATTTTACAAAACATGATTAGTAAAAATATTTTTTTAAATTATTTTCCCAAAATGTACATTTTACTAAGTAAACGAAAAAAATTCAAACTAAACGTATTATTTTAGATTCGCAATTGGGAGCATGTTTATAATTTACCTTTTTAAAATTTTTAATTTTTGAAAATGGCTTTGCAAAACTTTCTTTTAATTTTATGTAAGGTTATTTCTGTACAATTATCTGTCTTAAACCTAAGTGGAATATAAATGTCTGGTCTATTAATATAAAATACTACATTTAAATAATATTTGCTGTGTATATACATGTATAAACTTAACAATTTATGAAATACAACGTATTTTCTATAAAATTAGTAAATTTGTTTAGATATGGTATTGAGTGCCGAATGAAATTCGTATAAATTTAGATAAAAAAACAAGTAAGTATCATGCCACCGAGATCCAGTCTTTCTGACTACATTTTTACTCTCTGTAAGTTACATGTGTCATTTTTAAATTTGCGTTTTCAAATATTAAAAAAAAATTATAAATATAAAATATATTTTTAAAGATATAAAAATTGTTTATTACCAAAATGTCTATACTATAAATATGCTATTTTTGCATATGTAACACTTCACACTCTTCTCTTATATATTTTTTCTAGTTTCTTATGTAGGTTATAATAGAGCATTTTATTAAGTGCAATTTATTATCTGATTAAGTTTTCTATAACTATAATAAGTTTTACTTTTTGCTCATAATTCAATAATAAAAAGAGCAAACCAATCTCTAAAAAACCCAATTTTTTTAGCTTAACAGAAAGGTGAATTTCTTTTCAACGTCTTACACTTAACCACTCCGATTCACTCCCCCGAAATTAGAAACCCAAAGAAACCGAATAAGTACAAACAATGACCCAAACAACCAAAAAGAAACCCCAGGTGTCCAAAAAGGAGCCAAAAGTCACACCCTGTGAAACATAAGCAGCCATCGAGGACCCAAAGCCCGCTGTGGGACGAAGGAAATACGGGCCGATTATCTTTATGTGTTAAAACAAAACATGTCAGGACTGTTTACATTTACGCCAATGGGGACATATTTCGGTTCGGTGAGATATTGGGTTACTTATTTCTCTGTATTGCAGCCAAGAGAAAGGTACCTGGGTTTGGCATTGTTCCATGGAATATAATAAAAAGGATTTTTTATTTTTGGAGGATAACAAAGGAATGGTTTTATGGTTTAAAGTAACAGGGACGTATTGAGTTTTTTTTCCAAGTGAATTTAATGATAAAGAAATGCGTAGGCTTTATTGTTTCGATTTAAATTTTAATATTTGGAAATTTTCACTAAGTTTTGTTCAGATATAGGCTTATCGTCGCCTCAGAACAACAGAAGGATGTGAGCAAAAACAGAGTTGCCTATAAACTTGATTTTAAAATTTGCTGTTTTTTCAATGCTGAATATCTAAGGCTGTAGTTCAGGGATTTCAAAGAAGATATAAAAATGTCCGAGGGTTCCACTAAATAAAGGCAAATTTGGTAATATTAGCAAGACTGAAAACTCATTTTCGTTTTTTTTAGATGTCTTACGATATCATATATGAGCATTTATATTCTATTCCATCATTCCTTCTCCAACAAGGCTGCTCTTTTTGTTTCTATTATGTCTCAATTTGTAACTGTCTGAATTTTACAAAACATGATTAGTAAAAATATTTTTAAAAATTATTTTCCCAAAATGTACATTTTACTAAGTAAACGAAAAAAATTCAAACTAAACGTATTATTTTAGATTCGCAATTGGGAGCATGTTTATAATTTACCTTTTTAAAATTTTTAATTTTTGAAAATGGCTTTGCAAAACTTTCTTTTAATTTTATGTAAGGTTATTTCTGTACAATTATCTGTCTTAAACCTTTTTTTTTTTTTTAGATTTCTAACTGTTTCTCTGAGGTAACGATAAAGGTTATGTTGGTTACCGGTCCGTGATTCGAGAATCACTGGTTGACCGTAAAAAATAGGTACTCAAAATTAAGTAAATTGTACTTAGTTATGAGTACATTCGATGTTTATCATAACTCCGAATACATAGTTTCATTTTTGATAAAACTTGTAATCAAAAATGAGTACAAGGAGTAAAAATGAATAAAAAGAGCAGTTGCTTGCCTACATAGGCTGTCTTCATAAACTACTTTCAATAAATATCAACAATTACAACAAAGACTTACCGGGAATCGAACCCACATCGTCAGGCAACGCAGTTAAGTGCCTTATCCGTTGTACTACCAGGGAGACGTGACGAAGTTATAAACAGAAGAAATGTTAAAAAGGCGTGCCAAATGAATGGGAAGCGAGATAATTGAGTTGTAATAACTCAGATTCCATTTAAGGCATCAAATAATGTGGAAAACTATCTTCTGAACGCATATATTTGAAGTATGTCAGGTCGCTTTTTTAAGAAGGCTTGTACAGAAGCTGAGATTAGCAATATTAAATCACTTTCATCATTTTTGAGCAAGTACGGTTACTTAAATTTGAGGTCGTCATCTCTCGTTAACGTTGCAATTGTACTAAAAGAAAAACGAGTATGTACAGGTACTCATTTTAAATTACTTTTTTTTTTACAGTGTGGTAAGTAAAAGGGTTCTATAAAGTGATTCGTAGAGCAACGTATAGTTTCATTAAATTGAAAATTTACTTTTGTATAAAATCATTTAAATTTAAAACTTTTAATCGGTTTGCTTATGTACAAAACAGACTTTACTGCTGTTTTCTTTCAATAAAAATACTCTAATAAATGAAATATTTTTTGTCGCTGTACGTAATTTATCGGAACATTATAAGTTAAGTTTCAGCAAAAAAATACTAAATTTTTTAAATTGAGGAACAAACATTCAAAACGAGTTTTGTCCCATTATAAGTTGATTCTTAGAAAAATTCAAATACTTTTTATAAATGTATTGACTCGTGTGCAAATGTCGATCTTTGAAAGTTAATTAATTTCAATGAGATCATGTGTGTTGCAAAAAAGTAAGTAAATAAAATAGGTTAGAAAATCCGGAGTCAAATTCAGTGATGTAATAACCTGTTTTTCAGAATTTTTTTACAAAACACGTTTCAAATGCTTGTTTCATACTTGCAAATTTTTTATCTAAAGGAATTTTTTAAAGTTTTTATGTATTTAAAGAGATTTCTTTTTTTATAATAGTTTTATTAATTCATCTTATAAATCATTTCCTTGTAGATATTTTTTTGATATGTTTACTCGATCCGCGAATGTAACTTTAAAGCAAAAAAAATGTTGATACTTCACATAGATAAAAAGAAAAAGCTTTCAGAAATTACAAAATATTTCACACTTTAAACAAACTATCATTTGGGGAAATATCCTTTCATGTCAATCATTTCCTAAATTCAATCAAAAAATTTTATTATTTGATTTTTAAGAGAAATAAACATTTTATGGATATCTATTTTTCTCATTCCCACTGAATTCCATTTTTTTTTTCAGACCACGTAGGTGGATTTCCATTTCGTCAACTCCAGTCACAAACAGCCGAAACTCATGACGAAAGTGCCGCTTTTTGTGAACCTTCAAAAGGAATTCTGGTTAACGTGACGTTCATCATTGGCAGGTGTCTCCATCTTGCGGTGGGAAAATGAATTATAACATGTCCAATGGCGTAAGATTATGGTGACAGCATGGACACGCATCATGGACAAAAGGTAAGAGGACATTTTATTTAAATATTTAATTTTATTATTTTTGAAAATATTATATTCATGTTAAATGTAAACTAAATTCAGGAGGACATTTATCATGCAAGAAAATTACCGGGAATACTTTTGCATAAACAATATTTATTTTGACGATATTTTCACAATATGCCCCTAAAATGCATCAATCAGTTCAGTTCCATAGTGTGTTCAATATGCAAACTCTTATGTAGTTTTGGTTTAAATCTAATTAAAACAATAAAAACAGAAAATGTAAACTTTCATAGTGAATTACTAAGCATGAAATTATTCGTATAAATTTATCCGATTGACTAGTTTATAAAAATAGAAGATGAAAATAAAATTATATTATTTGGAGTGATTTATTCCCACCAAAAATTATTTTAAGATAAGATTACACATATTGACGAACAAATAATTATATAACTAATTATGTGTCACATAATTATGTGTCATATAAATATATATAAATTATGTGTCTACAGCTATAGTATTTTAGTAATTTTTCTTTCTCCCTCTCAGCTTTGTGAATCCGAAAAACTTATTTAGTAAAATAAAAAGAAAATAATAAAAGGAAATCGGCAATAGCCAAATTTCGGCTCTATGGGAGCCAGCTTACCATATTCTCAAAGAAGAACACAATTGTTTATCGCCCGGACAAAAGGTTGCCGTGGGTCGCAATTGGAACTTTCCTAGAAAGGCAACCTTCGTTTATTAAGATACTTTGGAATACATTTGCTGTTTGAAATTTTGTTTAACCCTTTGCGGTCAAGGCTTCTTTTGCTCCGGCGAACCAGCAACTCGAGAATTTTCCGCATATTCGGATAACTTCTTACAGCTAATCAGCGCATCAAACCAAGTGGTACCAAAGAGTCACCTCACGAATCCATATTGTTATTATAATTCCGTTTTTGTATTTCAATAAAATACGTCTGTGATAATAACAAATCTGTATTTTATCAAATTGTCCTTAAAACTTACTTGGCAGTAGCCAAATTGCGGTCGAAAGAGCCGGGTTTACCATATTC
Source organism: Troglohyphantes excavatus (assembly GCA_963932185.1). Taxonomy (NCBI): domain Eukaryota; kingdom Metazoa; phylum Arthropoda; class Arachnida; order Araneae; family Linyphiidae; genus Troglohyphantes; species Troglohyphantes excavatus. The sequence goes on along the minus strand of OZ010666.1, from coordinate 61,815,674 downwards.
GCAAACAAGAAAGCATATGTTTATCGCCCAGACAAAAGGTTGCCATGGGCCGCAATTGGAACTTTCCGACTAACTTCAAGTTAGAGCCCTATCATATTTATTTCAACAGTTTTCGAGTGATAAATTGAGCAAACCCAAAAAGACAAATTAATGCTAAAAATATGTTCATTGGACTTTAAAGTAATCCAATAAATGAACATGGTACATTACATCTTAAGTGTATAAATATTCCATGCACAAGCATTTGTCCCCAAATCTGTTTTGCGGAATGTATACACAAAAATATAAAGTAATTTGTTTAGATTTAACGCCTCCTTGATTGGAGTCGCATGTCATGCGTTCTGTATTACATGGATTCCAGTGACCAGGCAGATCAAACAATCGGCAGGTTATGACAAATGTAGGATAAGCAGTACAGAACAGATAGAGACCTTCGGGTCATAAAATTAGAATTCAGGATACAACATGCGGAAAAAATAATTGTAATTCTTTAATTTTTTGGGAGAAATTAAAAAAAAAACAAGAATATGGTTAAAATAACTTTGACATATACATTTTTTAATAGCTACAAATACCTACCCATTCCAAACCCACTGTCACTCACACGATTTTGGCAATTATAAACTTGTTTTAATTCCTTGGAGGTTTAAATAATTTTTCCTAGGCTTAAACTATTAATTTTGTTATTTTTTTTTAAATAATTGTAACGAGATAGTTTTCAAAGTATACCTAAAAAAATTAGATTTAAAAAATATTGAAGAATTGAATATTTTCGTGAATTTAATAATTGAGTGCATTGGTGGAAAAACTGGAGATCCACGGACGTTATCCATGACGTCCATGAGCGTCAGAGGGTTAAATTCGAACACACATTACTTCAGGATAGAAAATACGGGGGGGGGGGGAAACGTAATTTATGAATTCACGACTAAGAAGGGGGTTATAAAATAGCTTTTACACATACATTTTTAATAGCTAAAGATAGCTGAGAGAGCGGACCCATTCAATCAAATAGTACATGGTATCAGTGCCGTTATACAAAAAATATTTTGGTGGGGTTGAAACAAGAAATTTCCCAACTTAACGATTCGAAATTCCCGACTCAATACTGCATTAAAATTCCCAGTTCCAACTTATCGACATTTTTCATCTTTTTTTAATATATTTTAGGTAATATTAAACAGTTCTCTCACAAGCATTGACATGTTGCACCCATATTCCAATGCAGTGTCCGCTCTGAGGTCTAATTTCAATGTAATCTTAAAAAAGTTGGCCAATTTCTAATCTTCCCTAGCTTTCATTTGTTACTAATATTAATTTTCTTCAGGCATAATTTTTCCCAACTCGGGGTTTTTAGAAGTTGAAAATCCTAACTTTCAGGGTTTCCAGGTTATTGGAGAGGGTCGGACTCACCCCCAACCCCCCCCCCCCCCCCCCCTGGTGCGACGGGCCGCCTGCATAGTATTATCCCATGTGAACGCGTTCATGTGATGCAATATAAACTGATCCCAATTGTGTAAAACTGCTAGCTGATGATTTACTATTTATTGGGAAACTTTCTGTTAACGAAATGCTCGTGTTTGTTGCAGACCTTCAGATCGGACCGAGGCAGAACTGGGAGCGATCTACAACCGTCTGCGGGGCATCGAGGCTTTCGAGAAGTACCACCCTTCCCTGCTGCAACAGATGTGCTACTTCGGGTACTACGAAGACCTAGACAAGGGGGTCACCTGTGAGTACATCCCCCCCCCCCACTGGCAATTATTTTTGTCTAGAGATTACTTCAAAGACCATTTAAAGCGGAAATTCACAACCTTTAAATATGTGTGGACTTTCGATTCTAAATTTGGACACAGCTCGAACCACCACCTTATAATACAAAAAAAAAATCAGGTGTAATAATTAAGCAATAATAAATAATTATATTAAACATATATAAAATACGTCAGTTTAAAAACAGTTAATCGAATGTATTTGATTCTTTAACTTATGTATATACAAATGAGTGTAAATGCAAAATTTTTCTAAAGGTTAACATTTAGTTCCCTTGACAGCAAATAATTTATATTTATTATTTAGAATATTTTTTCCCAAACGGAATATATCTAAGTGACAATGTCGTATAATGCCTGAGAAGCTTATACCAAACGTCTTGAGGAATGTAAAATTGCTTCACGGACCATCTCTAATCTTATCGTAGACTACAGATGTTCTGCGGACCACGGCTTAGAAACCATTGATTTAAAGAATATTTAGCATCAAGCTTATGTGACACAAATAGTTAGAAAAATTTCTTTATATTTCCCTGGCATATGTGTTAACCTTTACGCAACTTTCGCAGTATTTTTTAGACCCGCTTAAAGATATAAAGAAATATAATGACATCTAAAAATTACATTCTGACAAAAATGAGTGTGTTTTTAAAGTTAAATATTGATAATGTAATATATGTTATGTAATAAGAAGTTTGAATATGTAGGCAATTGTGAAGTGCTTCTAATTGTGTTATATTTTGTTTCATCGCCAAGTGTTCCGCCAAGGTGATAAAGGAACTAACTGGTATGCTGTTCTAGCCGGATCCCTAGATGTCCAGGTCATCCAGACGGTTCCAGAACACGTATGTCACTCTTCTTTATCTAAATTTAAAATTACCACTGAATTACACGCTATCACCATATTAAATTATATAAAAGTAGGAAACACAATACCAACTACTTGTCAATGGTACGATCAAACATTATTTCTTCGATTATATATATTTCTGATATATTCAATACCTTTGATATTAAGTATTTCGTTATACCTATAGCTGATGTAGTGATGCCATACTTAAAATCTATTAAATATATTATTACCAATGAGCGAATGGCCTTACTTTTACGTAGCAAAAATAACTGTAAGAAACGTCTTCTTTCAACCATCAGTAACATATGTGTCATTTAATCATATATATTATTTATGTAGTAAATATCCCTTTAACGGTTCTTGTACTTAATGGAATTAAGAAAAAACATGAATATCATCTCATAAACATCAGGCTATCTTTTAAATCCGTTTAAAATAATTCATTTAAAATGTTTTTAAAAACAAATCGTTGATAATGCTGCCATCTATGAATGAGTAGAGGCGTTAAACTTTTATGATTTTTGGCTATAAGAAATACGCAAATACATTTCGCCCACACAACGAATGGGTGTGTGTGGGAGGAGGGGGGTCGGGGGTTGTTCATGCGAAAATTATTGGACGGGCATGCAAGTTATTCTTTATTATATGAAAATGCTTCATATTAGATTATATTTAAGCATTATCTGAAACCACATTTCAATTTCGCTTAAAGGGGCTATCTTAAAACTATCTTATATCAAACTATTAATTCTTTGTTTGAATATCAGAAATTGGCTGCAATTACATAAATAAAAACCTTTAAGGCCGTAAATGTCAGAAAATAACGTTTGTTTGAAAAATATTCGTCAAGGTACCAAATTTACATCCTGGGCATGAAGTAATTTCTCTGCATTTGGTCAAGGAACTATTTTTAAATTTTTCTTCTGAAACTTTAATAAGGTATAGCTAAACATTTGCTATTCAACAAAATTACGCTTTATCTAAATTAACTTTCCCACATTTTAAATAGTACAGAGTCAAAATGTTATTTAAAAATAAAAGAGATTTCAAGTCTACATTCCCAACACGATCCACTTTGTAGTCAGTAGAAAATTAAAAAAAAACTTAAGCAATTCTCTCCTAGAAACCCTAAGACAATATTTGCACCCTTGATTCCAGAAAAGAATTAAACCTCTAGAAACACAATCACGAAGAAGGGGACTAGGATTGCCCGAATCTCTTTGATGCTGGTTCTTTTAAAAAAGCAAACAGTCTGGGAAAACGCTTCGTGAATTTTAATCTGTCGCATCGTCTCCCGCCTTGAATAAAGGATGAAGTGGCATGTAGTCCTTAAAATGCAATTACTTTTTAGATTTAAAACTAAGGGGGTTTTAAGGACTTTTATAAGCTGTAATCAACACATTGTATGAACGTGGTTCGCTTTTTGTATAGTTTTTGCTTCAGTTGACAGTAAAACGTAATGAGGAATTGATCTTTAAAATTTTAACGTCAAAGGTGACCATGTTGAATCCATTATTGCATATGGTGGGCTACAAGTCACTGGCGCATTTTTAAGTGTTATATAAAATCAAATGATGGACATGAGAGTTTGGTTTTGATTAAAATGCTTTTCATGATGTAAAGTTTACTTTAAGCAAATAAAAATTTAGTTCAAAATGTTGCCAACTGTGGCGCTGTAACTTAAAAACACAAGAAAAGCAACATCAAAAACTCGCGACAATCAATTAAAGAAAATTGAAAAGCGTGTACACTGTACAAAAAAAAGGTACTTAAAATGAGTGTCTAAACTTACTCGTTTTTTTTAAGTATAATTACATCGTAAACGGTCGCATGCCATACTCAAACGCAAGTAACCATACTCTCTAGAAACACTAGCAACGTGATTTAAAATTACTAATCTCATCTACTATTCAAGGGTTCTTAATGAAACCTTGCAAACTTAAAATAGAAGTTCAGAAGAAGGTTTACCACATTATTTGATGTCGATTATTTAAATAGAAACTGAGTTATTACAACTCAATTATCTTACTTCCCATTCTTTTGGCACACCTTATTTTTTAACATTTCTTCTGTATATAAATTATTAATGTCACTCTGGTAGTTTGACGGATAAGGCATTGGACTACGGTGCTGATAATCTGGTTTCGATTCGCGGTAAGACTTAGTTGTAATTGTCGATATTTATTGAAAGTGATTTATGAAGGCAGCTTATGTAGGCAAGCATGTATTCATTGCATTCTTTTTTCGAGTATATGTCTTTTTTAAAATAGAAACTTATGTCTTCGGAGCCATGATTAGCTTCGAATGTAATAAAAAATGATTACATTTTACGTATTTTCAAGTTAAAAGCGTCATTTCATTTCAATCAACATTCGTTAGAAGTATTTCAGCCCAAACTTCACTTTTTTATGCCACATACTTAACTTTATATTAAATTTTAAACTATTCCAGTTACTTTTGGCCCCTCCCTTTTAATGTTTTTTTTTTGCAATCTGCGTTCACCAGTGAGTTATAAATAATGACAGATTATATCTAGGTACTTTTTTAAAAAAAATATTTGAACTAAAAAACAATAAAAATTTTATATAAATTAAAAAATATATTATTTCGAAACTGAAAACAATTATATTTTAACACATATGACCGTGTAATATGTAAGTGAAACCGTAAACGTAAGTAACCGTAAATATGTAAGTGAACACTCAAAGTGAAACCGTACGTACAATACATTAAAAAATGTATTTCTAAAGTAGTAAAAAGCATATTAAAGAAACTAAATAAAAATAAGTATATCAATTTTAATTGAAACATTTGTATGTGTGTACGAGCTTAAATATTTCGAAATTTTTTAATATGGGATACTACCTCAAAACTGAAACGCAATAATATATGCCGGTATATTAAAAAAAATATTATGAACTTATATGAAGAAATAAAAATTACTTTTTAATTACATTCTTTACCCACCCCTGTTACTTTTATAAGAATTAAAGATTTTTACATTTCCTCTTGGACTTTTCATAATTATTTTGTTAAGCAAACCGAGACTTATCAATGCAAATTAATCTTGACTTTTATACCGAGTACACGTTTATGTCGGTCAGTACCGTAACAAAAGAAGAAAACCGACCGGATATCCTTTGGGTAAATTTTAATTAAAAATGTAAGCTATTTTTACTGTAATTATTTTCCCTTTGTTTTCCCCATATTTTTTTTTCTTATTTTAAGTAAACAGGGAACGTTTCTTTTTTTTTGTGTGTCATGGTAAAAAAAATTTAATCAACATAAATTGTCCTGTGCAAACACACATTTCGAAAGGGAGATGGTTTATTATCGTGGACTTTGCAATCCGAATCGCTGTCTCGTACTTTTATTTTAAAGTAAAAGTAGGGAAACAATTTCAAACCAATTATAAATGGTTCTTTTGTGGTTGTCACGCGTAATTATATTTTTCCAAGTACTACACAGGCACTGATTAGATTCGTTGTTAATTAAAGTTGTTCGGTTGGTTGAAAAAACGCCGGACAACAGCTACGCAATGGGCCATTGGCGACGGAATGGGATATATCTTGACGGACAGATCCAGAAATATTACCACGTAATTTCATATCATGATCAGTTGGTTGGTTAGTGAAATAACCTCGCAGTAGAGCTGCATAGTAGGTTATTGGTGAAAGTTCAGTGTTTTTATGAAAAGCACCTGATTATATGAAGTGGAACATCTAAGAGGGCACACCACTCTATCTGACAACTGTGAGCAACGAATTTAACGTGCTCTAGTCCCCTATACGAGTTGAAAATTGTTTGCGTGCGATGAGCGGCCAAAGGAAGGACCTTGATTATCAGACTGTTTGTTATTCATTTTTAAATGCTTGAAACTACATGTATTATATTGGTGATATCTTAACATTTATTCCAAGAGAATAGATAATTGAGCTGAATTTAAAAATAAAAATTATTTTTAAATATGTTTTAATATTTTTTATAATATATTTAAAAAATATATTTTAATGTTTTAAAAATATATTTTAATATTTAAAAAATGTATTTTAGAATTTTTTATTATGTTTTAATATTTAAAAATTTTAATTTAATATTTTAAATATATATTTTAACATTTTAAAAAAATATTTGAATTTTTTTTAAATATATATTTTAACATTTAAAAAATGTATTTGAATTTTTTAAATGTATATTTAAATATTTTTATAATATATTTTTTTAAAGTATATTTGAATTTTCTTTTAATATAATTTTAAAAATACTTTTTATTATTTTTAAGTTACAATTTAATAATTAAAAAATAATTTGGGTATTTTAAAAATTAATCTTGACATTTTTAAAATACATTTTAATATTTTTAAAATACATTTTAATATTTTTAAAATACATTTTAATATTTTTAAAATACATTTTAATATTTTAAAAATATATGTTAATTTTTTCAAAATATATGTTAATATTTTCAAAATATATGTTAATATTTTCAAAATACATTTTAATATTTTCAAAATACATTTTAATATTTTCAAAATACATTTTAATGTTTTGTAAAATAAACTTTGATATTTAAAAATTTATTGTAAAATTTTGAAAACTAAATTTAAAGGAGTTACTAAACATATTAATTATTGAGTTCAATGGCAGTCCGGCTTAGGATATAAATTTCACATATTCATACATATAATACTTTACATTATGTGTTATGTTATGCTTGTTTGAATTTTTTTTTTTTTAATTTGAATATTTTCATATAGACAATTAAGTCACAACATTCGCTCGAGTTAACAAAATACTTTATCTTTACAAATTTATATAAAATATGTTTAATAAAATAATATATGTTTTTATTACAAATGTAAAGTAATAAAATTATAATTTTTTTTGTCCATGACACTCATTGCGTACAGTCCATTAAAATTCAAAAATGTGTTAGTTTCAGATAACAAATATTCTTATACATTTACAATTTTCCAGAGACTTTAAGCAGTATATTTACACGCAGTAGAAAGAAGCACAGAGTATCAAGTTATTACAAATATTTTTTCTAAAATTACTTTTTTAAGGTTTGTATTTGGAATGTTAAGACTAATTAACCATATGCATCAAAATTATTTCTCTTCTTTTTTTTATAACAATTTAAGCACAAATACACTAACTATATAAATGTGGGTAAGGATCTTTTAAAGAACACTATTTCAAATTAGAAATGTTTTTTATTTTTACTCATAATGAAGTCGGTTTTTTAAAAGTCGTATAAAAAGAAAAGTATCTAGATTTGCGAAATATATCTTACATTATTTTAATTTATTTACAATGTAGTCTGCTTATATTTCGCCTAAAATATAGTGATATAATATAATTATGTTTTTGGAAGATTAGAAAAATATGTTTCGTTGACTATGTTAAAATATTAAATTTACTGTTCCATGTAAATCTTTAATTTTATAATGATTTATACATCTGCAAAATTGTAAAGCGTAAATTGAAAATTGCATTAAACATACATTTTCTGAATTAACAGTAATTTAGTGAATGCAGCATTAATAGTACTTTTTTTTGACAAACGTATTAAACAATTTTTTTTTAAATACTGGTTAAATGTTGTTATTGTTTCAAGGGACGCGATGATATAATTAAAATATTATTAAAAGTAATAAAAACCTTACATTTTCAATATTTTAAACTCGTAGTAACTTTAGATGCCTTTTACTAAAATAAAAAATAAATTATTTTAATAGTATAATTTTTAGCAGAGTAATAATTACATGGAACTTTAACCAAGCTGATATTTAAAGGAACTATGCATAAGAATATTCAATTTATTTGTAGTAAATTATTTTTATTTATGAAATTCCTTTCAAATATAAACTTTTTAAGATTGTTTTACATATATGAATTTTAAAGTTAGAAAATTAAATTTCTTAACAAAATATTTAGTTTGAATCTTACTATTAATAATGTATTATACTGTATTTTAAGAATCCGTAATTGACGAAGCGGTTATTAGATCGAAATGAGTATGTTTCAAACAATTTTTTTTTTCTTAAATAATATATTTGGATATTTCTAGTTTCGTAAGATATGATAAGACGTTGTTTTATTCTATTATTAAAATATAGGTTGAAAGCATTGTCAATAATAGTTTATTTTTATGTGGAGAGATGGCGCCACTAAAACAGTTATCTAAATTGTAAAAATGATATTTTGCGTATTTTTTTGGCTGTTATTAAATCAAATGTGGTCATTTTAAAAATACTATTATTGTTCTTTCAAAGAAAAAACAAATTAATAAAATATGCATTTTCTGCATGAATAAGTGAAGTATCCCAAATTATAAATAAAAGTCAGTTTTTAAATTATTTATAATATTAGGTTTCTACACTATTTACTTTAATAATTTTTTAAAAATTCAATACACTTTTAAAAAATACTATTACAAAAAAAAACTTATAAAAAAAAACACTTCTATTTCAGTTTTTATCGGTACATTATAATTCAATAAGTTTTTTTTCTTTTTTTAATTTTTAAAAAGACAATTTTTAGAATAAAGTTATTTGATACATTCTTTAAAATAGATAAAACTTAAAATTTGAATCCATATAGGGAAAAATTCGTGATTTCAATGGGTAGATGCATAAAATACAGCAATATTAGTCATTTCGATTCCAGACATGAAAAAACGTGATACACCCACGAGATGCAAGCTTACAAATCGAGGGAAATATACAGGTTTCATGTTGAACTCATAAAATACGACTAGATTTGACATTGAAGAGATAATTTGACGCCGATTTCCAAACTAGAATTTTTTTTTTATTTTATATAAAAAGGCACAGTGGCGTACGCAGGAAATTTATAAGGGGAGGGTTGAGAGTCAGATTACTTTACACGTGTATATATATATATATATATATATATATATATATATATATATATATATATATATATATATATATATATATATATATATATATATATATATATATATATATATATATATCAAAGTCATCAACAACCCGAATTTCTGATTGAACAATAGAAGGGGGAGGGGGCGAAGTAATCATCTTACATTTTAAACTAAAAAGAAAAAAAATATTTAAAAAAAAAAAACTTACTTTAAGAAATAAAATACTAAAGACTACAAAAATTTTAATTTAGGGAGTAGTGGAACAAAATTAATCATTTAGAATTATTTTTGTATTTTTTACCACTCTTTAAAGTTCATGCCAATTCACAAAAAAACACACCTAAATTTTAGAGCCAATTTCAAAAAGTGATAATGTGCATAAAATACTTAAATATTTAAAAAAAATCCACTTTTGTGCCTTAAATTAATAACGATTTTTTAAAAAACGTTATAGAGCTTTTTTTTAAAGTCGGTTTTTATTTTGAAAAAAATATTATTTTATATTATATTTTATTCATATTAACTACTAGCAATATGGCCCGGCGTTGCTCGTGGTCAATTTGCGAAGTAAGAGCTGTGCGATTATGTTCCCCAATTGAAATTAATTTTATTATTTGGACACTAATTTCGCCATTTTGCTGGTATTTTGCAATATAGGACCATATTTTAGCTCATTTGGCAACATTTTTATTCATTTAGCAATATTTAAATTTTTTGGCGACATTAAATTTTTTTTTGCGACATTTTAATTTTTTGGGCGAAATTATTTATTTATATGGCGATATTTTCATTCATTTGGCGCTTTTTAAATTCATTTGGCGAAATTTACTTATCACCCAATCAAAATGCATCGTTTATCCCTATCGTCAAGAAATATTTTTGGTAGCCAAGGTGATTTTTAACAATCATGTTATGAAGAGAAGATCTACATGTAAATTTCCAATAGGAATAACGTATGGTAAAACAGAAAAAGTTCTAAAACTTTTGAACGTTTCGAGATATCCACATGAAACAAAGTGCAGATTTTAAGTTGAGAAAATATTGTTAAAATGGCGCAAGTTTAATAAAAATCCGTTCAATCGTTTTTTAGGTAAATCCGGACAAACATACAGACAAAAAAATATTTAATGTGATTTTCTGAATCAGTGTATCCTAATTCGTGAAGTAAACTCAAAATGAGGTGTTTTGTTCGATTCCACAGACAGACACTTCATTCTTATATATAAGTATTAATTGATTATTATTCTTGAATTTACTTGTAATTCGGGCAAAGTTAATTTTTATACTTACGAATCTGCCACTGTTTTTCACATACGCTTAGAAAAAATTGCATATGTTTGTACAAAATATAAGTCATTTGTATGTTAGCAATTGAATTTTAAAGTAAAAGTAGTACAATTGTTATAATTCTTTTAAATTAGTATGCATGGGAACTGACAATAGGAATGAAGTCTTTTAAAAACACATATGGAATAATCTCACCTTTCCTGATTGATTCGTTGGGTTGTCTTTTCCTTCGCTTTTGTTTTTTTTAAAGAAAAAAATCAACTAAACTGGATTGTTATTACCTTAGCTTTCTTCTAGAAAATAATTTAACACAATCATCTAATACATGTTTCATTTTGGCTATAAAAGGCAAAACAAAGCACCATAATTTTCCGAAATACTAAACAAATAAAACCTCAAAAACTAAAGTCCAATTTTCAGGAGTACAATAAGTAGAAACTGTTCAAAACATCTTTTCATTTGAACTTTATATCACTTGACTATTTTAGTCATTCTTTACTTCTACTATAAGACTTACAAGATGTCTATATATTCTAAATGATACCGTCGACAAATTTTTTGAAACAAAATATTCTAAACAAAAAAAAAGCGATATTTTATTTACCATTGAAAAAAAATATTTCATATTGTCTTATTAAGTTTTCAACATGGATATATATCGGCGCCAACATTTTTCCCGCTCTGTGAAATCGAAACCGATTGCCTATGTTTATTTTACATTTTCTTTTTATTTTCAGTCAAACGATGAATATTTTGTAATGACGAAAATGGGAAGTCAGGCGCTTAAATGGCTATTAGCTGTCTGCCTATTGGGAAAAAATAGTACGAGAAAATAAAATCGATAGTAAATGTAATATTAGTAACAAAAAGAATTAGGGTTGGGTTACGAAATTTTTCTTTGGTTCGTCAATTCAGTACCAAAATGTATTATGTTTTTTTAAAGTGCAAATTTAAAATAGAAGAGTGCCAAAGTATCCAAAAAAAGTGGGGTGGTGACCCCCCACCCCTCTAATCACCTGTAGTAGTAGGAAAGTGTTGGGGTTACGTTTCATTTTTAAAAGTACAATATTGAAAAAGTGAGGGGGCAACATCCAACCCCCCTCTAGCAAAACAGTCAATGATTTTATAAAGGTTCTTCTTTACAGAAAGGATGCATAACTCTTCCTATTTACGAAAGGAGATCTTTGAACAATGAAATGTTACGTCTAAGTGAAAATGATGGTGCTTATCGGCGGACATCGGGTCGGACTACCCAGTTATAAAGTGCAGAAATTGTTAGCATAAACCTCCCGCTTGTCAGTACCCCGCGCCGAAATTGTGTCATTTTTCTTGCAAACAAATGTAGGGTTTTAAATGCAAAAAAAAAACGTTGTATTTTTTTTTAAACTTTCTGTTTTGTTTTGGAATTTTTTATTAATTGGGAAAACAAGCATTATTTTTGTACTAATTTTTTTAAAAACTTCATATCGATGGGGGGGGGGGGGGTTACAACCCCCCTCAACCACCACCTGCGTTCGCCACTGGTCTGGATGAAAATGGAGAATGGTTTACCTTTGCCGACTCGTTAAACGCCGTTCTGGCCATGCCAATAAGCAGCTGCTTATAGAAAGCCGTCTCAGGCTCGAACACCCCCGCGACCATATTCCAATTGGGTCTGTTAAAAGTTTTCAGTGACAAAATTCAAAAAAAAAAAAAATATTATTTTTTGCAAACAAAGGTAGATTCTTAAATGGAAAAAAATACATTTGTATTTTTTTTTTTTTCAAAATAAAAAAAAGCATTATATTTTGAATGTTTTGTTAAAACTACAGACCGATGGGGGGGGGGGGGGGTTGTGACCCCCCTCAACCCCCCACCTGCGTACGCCACTGAAAAGGCATATATATATTTATTTATTTTTGTACATTGTATGCAATGAAATGGAAACAGAATAGAAATTACTTTGACCTTTCTTATGGTAAATTTATGAGTTAAAACAATTCTTATAATAAAGTTTCGATTATTCGTTTTTAATTTAAAATTTATTTTATTATTAACTATATGTAATTATATTTGTTGTTTAAAAAATTATTATATTTTTTTTATGTATTTTATTATATTATTCTTTAAAAATTGTTTAATAAGAAAGTCTGTTTTAGCAGAAAATTTTATTATCAATGTTCTTGAACTTAAATCATTTTATTTCGGTCTTTTTACCTCCACTGGACTTATATTCTTCTAGAAATAAACAATGTAGGCTATAGAAAATTTCTCTTTCAATAATTATGATATTTCGAAACCCACTTTTTATTTTCAATAAAATAACTAAACTTTTATTTATATGAAACAACAATATAGGTGCGGATACTTATTCGAAAGTTCATAAAATTTAAATAAAGATACACTTCATGAAAACTAAATTTCAAAAATTTAAATCTACTTTATCTTTGGTTAAAAATTTTAATTCTAGAAATTCCAATGCAAAGGATTTGACAATAAGATTCCTTCAACCTTTCACCTAAAAATGCAGCTGCTACGACTCTTTGCATTGCAATCGTGATCACAATAACTTTATCGGATAGGAGTGAACAATATTCTTAATTGTGACATCACTTCCTAAAATTCAACAGGAGCCTCCAGTGATCCAGTAGATAAAGGCATTCAGCTGGTAAAAAAGAGGATTGCTAGTTCGAGTTTGTGCGATGGACTAAACAAAGGATAGTAAAAAAGTAAAAATCTTGCGATCAGAGGATATACATTCAATAATGCGACAAGTATAAATCCACTTAATTATATTGTTAACAAGATGAAGGAAAATGGCATGCTTATTTCAAACCAAACGAGAATATAGTAACACATTAAGGGCTAAACGCTAGATACGGTCAACACAGAAAGTCATTCAGAACATCCAACAAATTATACTGGCATGTATACGGATGGGACTGGTGCACGATAAGTCTGATCAGGGTCCAATGTCCTAACACCTATTGAGATTGTGTCAGGTTCCAGCTCAGGTGTTGTTTTCGTTATCTGACCATGGTTCAAAAATATGAGGCATTCTCTCCGGTCTTTTCTTCAAGATAGGCCTCGAACCGTCACAATAGCCCACTGTGCAGCGCTAGTGTGACATTAAAGTAACCAAACCAAACCTAATATTCAACAAAAGAACGAGTTGTTGTGTCATTTTACCTTTTATTGGCTTTGAACAATTGTCGTCCACATCGAGCATTAATTTTTTCGTCCAATTCAGTCTTGTACAAAAAATATCAAAGACGGAAATCCATTTTAGGATCCAGCAAACTTCCACCCATGCCTTTCATGGAATTATGTGGAAGAAACACAATCACTGCCCTAAAGGCTTTCGTGGGTCCCTCCTAGCAATAAACATGATTGCCCACTGCTTTGCCATGACCATGGCTTCGACCATCTGCGGCTTGCTCTGCCGTACCGTTGCACTGGAGGGCAAGACTTCAAAATCTTCATTCGAATGCATGACGAAATTGCCATTTTCTTGAAATGCTCTTTTTAACTAAATATTAAAGTTCTATCAGATTCGGGGGGAGGGGGATAGCCGGGTTTTCAAAATATTCGGAGTGCTAGGGCCCAATACAAGTTTACGACTAAGGCTAGCACCCACCCTCCAAGCTACTGCACCACGACTAATATGGGGACATTTGGTAGAACTACAACACAGATTTAATGGTACCAGCCCTCACCACACAGCGTCTTCTTTTACTTAAATAAGGAAAATAACTCCAAATCGCTGTTGGATCACAAAGAAATTTAATTTTTTGCTAACATGTTACCTTACACAAAGTTTTTTTTTAAAAAATGAGATCAAAGCATATGTGTAATTTATATTTAATTTCTATTATACTCATTTTACTCCACCTCTTACCCTACTCCACATGTATCAGATACTTCTCTAATATGGCTAAGAAGGTGCTTATTGAGATTACTTTTTTCAGTAAATTGCTTGTTGCATACTTCACATGTATGAGGTTTTTCTCCTGTGTGGAGAAACAAGTGCCTGTTGAGACTATGCTTTTGAGTAAATTGTTTGTTGCACACTTCACATTTATGAGGTTTTTCCCCATTGTGGGTAAGAAGGTGCTTACTGAGATTTCCCTTCAGAGTAAATTGTTTGTTGCATATTTCACATGTATGAGGTTTTTCTCCAGTGTGGGTAAGAAGGTGCCTGTTGAGACTATTCTTTTGAGTAAATCGTTTGTTGCAAACTTTACATTTATGAGGTTTTTCCCCCTTGTGGGCAAGAAGGTGTCTATCGAGACCACTTTTTACAGTAAATTGTTTGTTGCACACTTCACATACATGATGTTTTTCTCCTGTGTGGAGAAAGAAGTGTACTTTGAGGCTGTATTTGTGAGTAAATTGTTTGTTGCAAACTTCACATGTATGAGGTTTTTCTCCAGTGTGGATAAGATAGTGCATGTTGAGATTACTTTTTTGAGTAAATTGTTTGTTACACACTTCACATATATGAGGTTTTTTCCCTGTGTGGCTAAGAAGGTGCTTATTAAGACTATTCTTAAAAGTAAATTGTTTGTTGCACATTTCACATGTATAAGATTTTTCCCCGGTGTGGATAAGATAGTGCATGTTCAGATTACTTTTTTGAGTAAATTGTTTGTTACACACTTCACATACATGAGATTTTTCTTCGGTGTGGCAAAGGACATGCTTATTAAGACTATCCTTTAGAGTAAATTGTTTGCTGCACACTTTACATTTATGAGGTTTTTCCCCAGTGTGAAGAAATAAGTGTATCTTGAGACTGCTTTTGTGAGTAAATTGTTTGTTGCAAACATCACATGAATGAAGTTTTTCCCCAGTGTGGATAAGAAGGTGATTATTGAGATTTTTTTTATGAGCAAACTTTTTGTTGCACACTTCACATGAATGAGGTTTTTCCCCAGTGTGGATAAGAAAGTGATTATTGAGACTATCCTTTTGGGCAAATTGTTTGCTGCACACTTCACATGAATGAGGTTTTTCCCCAGTGTGGATAAGAAGGTGCTTAATGAGACTACACTTTAGTGTAAATTGTTTGTTGCACACTTCACATGTATGAGGTTTTATTCCAGTGTGGATAAGAAGGTGCTTTTTGAGACTATTCTTTAGAGCAAATTGTTTGCTGCACACTTCACATGTATGAGGTTTTATTCCAGTGTGGATAAAAAGGTGCTTATTGAGACTATTCTTTAGAGTAAATTGTTTGTTGCACACTTCACATGTATGAGGTTTATCTTTAGTGACGAAACTGTTTAAATTGTGTTCCTTTACACTAAACTGTTCTTTTCCGTGATTATCTCCGAGAAAATCTTCTCTCTGAGAAAAAGTTTTGTTGCCAGTGAATGACAATTGATGAGCGTTTGGAAGTATGTGAGCTTCAACTGAGATATTGTTATTTGTAAATTTAGACATTTTCACCGTTTCATATTCTGAAACAAGTTCCTTACACGGAGGATGAGACCATTCTAGACTTTGGCTTTCCGAGCATACAAAGAGTAAATACAAGCAAATACGCGTCTTAGAGGTCGCAAGTGAACTTTACTTCGATATAGCACCAATAATAAATGTGGAAAGACGAAAATTTTCCAGTCGGTAGGTAGATGTAATTCAAGGCCTGCCTAACCAAATTCAACAATAATCATAACATAAACAAAACACGCACGCAAATGAGATGCCACAGTAAGATGAATAAATTTATGCTTTTATTGGTTTGGTTTTCTTAATCAACTTCGCACTAGAGCTGCACAGTGGGCTATTGGCGACGGTTCGGACCTCTCTCGAAGGAAATACCCGAGAACGATGCCTCGTTATTTTGAACCATGGTCAGATTACGAGGATAACACCTCAGCTGGCACCCAACGCAACATCAATAGGCCTCAGGACATTGTACCCCGATCAGATTTATCATGAACCAGTCCCGTATACACGCCAGTATAATTTGTTCGATGTTGTGGACGACTTTCTAGTATTTTTGTAGCGAAGCTGGCAACCCCCCGATCGCCAGGTCACTACTTTTTTACTTTTCTATGTCAAGTCTATCGCACGTATTCGAACCACCAATTCTCTAATTAGTAGCTGAACGCCTTATCCACTGAGCAACTGGGGCTCGACATTTCTTTTATTGAATGTTAGGTTTGGTTTATTTAATTACGTCGCACTAGAGTTGCACAGTGGACTATTGACGACAGTTCTTAATCTATTTCGAAGGAAATACCTGGGAATGATGCTTAGTATTGTTGAACCATGGTCAGATTAGGAGGACAACACCTGAGCTGGCACCCAACGCAACCTCAATAGGCCTCAGGACATTGTACCCCGATCAGATTTATCGTGCACCAGTCCCGTATACAAGCCATTATAATTTGTTTGATGTTCTGGACGACTTTCTAGTATTTTTATAGCGTAGCTGGTAACCCTCCGATCATAAGATCACTACTATTTTACCAGCTGAGCTTGCCTTTATCCACTGGGCTGCCGTCTCCTTGTGGAATAATGGCAAGGACACAAGACGACATGGCTTTTAATATTATTATTTAATGTTTAGTGGGGGATTTAAAAAAAAAGTTGGATAAAAAATTATTTAATAATTATAGTGCATTTAATGTTGTTCCTATGTCAATGTTTTTTTTTTTTTTTTTTGGTTTTTGGTTAATGAACGTCGTACTAGAGCTGCACAGTGGGCTATTGGCGACGGTTCAGGGTCTATCTCGAAGGAAAGACCTGGGAACCTTTTAAAGGGTGATGGTGGGGGGTGCTCATAAAAAAACGACAAAAGTGTTTTAAAAATTTAATTTTAAAAATTAATATACAATACTATGTGGCAGGATAATTTAATTTTTTCTGATTTTTTATACAATATATAAATATCTTACACATACTGAGGAACCAGCACCCATAATATTTTAACATTTTCGAGATTGTTTTTATATGCTAAAATTATAGTTTGGAACATTATAAATATGTTTGAAAATTCTACAACTGTATCAATGTTTTTTAATGAATTATTTGAGATTTTCTGTTGAATAATAGGTATGGTTTCAGGGTACTAAAACTTTAAATCGTTTTTTTTTCCAGTGTTTGGTTTTCCTTTAAATTAAGCTTTTCGAATACAGTTGTATATATATATATATATATATATATATATATATATATATATATATATATATATATATATATTCCATATTGCATATATATATTCCATATTTCATATATATATATATATATATTTATATATATATATCCATATATATATATCCATATATATATTTTTTATGAGCACCCCCCACCATCACCCTTTAAAAGGTTCCCAGGTCTTTCCTTCGAGATAGACCCCGAACCGTCGCCAATAGCCCACTGTGCAGCTCTAGTACGACGTTCATTAACCAAAAAAAAAAAAAAACATTGACATAGGAACAACATTAAATGCATTATAATTATTAAATAATTTTTTATCCAACTTTTTTTTTAAATCCCCCACTAAACATTAAATAATAATATTAAAAGCCATGTCGTCTTGTGTCCTTGCCAATATTCCACAAGGAGACGGCAGCCCAGTGGATAAAGGCAAGCTCAGCTGGTAAAATAGTAGTGATCTTATGATCGGAGGGTTACCGGCTACGCTATAAAAATACTAGAAAGTCGTCCAGAACATCAAACAAATTATAATGGCTTGTATACGGGACTGGTGCACGATAAATCTGATCGGGGTACAATGTCCTGAGGCCTATTGAGGTTGCGTTGGGTGCCAGCTCAGGTGTTGTCCTCCTAATCTGACCATGGTTCAAAATAACGAGGCATCGTTCTCGGGTATTTCCTTCGAGAGAGGCCCGAACCGTCGCCAATAGCCCACTGTGCAGCTCTAGTGCGAAGTTGATTAAGAAAACCAAACCAATAAAAGCATAAATTTATTCATCTTACTGTGGCATCTCATTTGCGTGCGTGTTTTGTTTATGTTATGATTATTGTTGAATAAATATATATATATATGAAATGTTCCACTGGGTGGTCATTTCATTAGTTTAATTGCAGTCGTGACTAAATTAATCCATGATTGGGCCGAGTAGATTTCACAGAAACATGTTTATTCAGAGAATTAGCTTACATCCTTTCGTGTCGGCAGCCGAACACCAAGTGTCGTGAGATGGGGATTTTTCATATTACCAAGAGGGAAAATGGGGAATTCGTATCGGTTCGGAAGCACAGTCGTTGATTGGTAGGGATAATCCTTTAGGGAAAAAGGGAGTTCTTGGAATAAGAGAGCAAAGGCACAGACTGTGCTTAGTTAAATTAAGGGATAGATGTTAAGGGATTTTACAAGGGGTCAGGATTAGAAAAGGGGGTGGTTATAGGAATTTTCTTTCATCTCCCTCCCGCAAAATCATACACATCGGCCAGCGATGAGCACAAATGCGAGAAAAGACATGCAAAGAAATGAAGAGAATGTTAACCAAATGGTTGATCAGACCACAAGCTCAACATGAAGAATCTGAAAGTGGAAAAGACATATTAATGACGGAGGTGGAGTGAAAATTTTGAATATTCATGGACATACGGTGTGTAAACGACGGTGCCCCGGTTCGATTCACAAGAACATAAAAATTGTTATCAAAAACAAACATTGACTGCTGGAGACACAAAACACAGAGAAAAAATTATATCATCAAACATTTCAAAACATCAAAAGTATTTCCATACACAATATTTCAAAAGAAATGCACGCGCAATAGATATGATATACAAAATGACATGTCGACAAAAATAAAATCGAAGGAAACATTTGCGTGATGTTTCACACATGTTGAAAAAAGAAAAAAAAATGAAAATGGTAGGCTTCAACAAACATCTTCATGTATAACGTTATTCAAAATACCCTTCTTTTTGAAAATTCAATTTTTGTCTTGAACTTTAAATGAAAGACTAACTCAACTTCATCAGTTCGAGTTGTCGCCAAAAGTACCTGAAAACGAAAAAACAAATTTTTTTTACAAATTTTAATACGAGTTTTGTATCAAAATTGCATGTTTTATGAAAGATGTTGTTTTGGCCGCCATTTGTTGAAGGACCTTTTACATGAAAAAGGTGTTGAAAAATAAAGATGGCCATTGAAGAAAGTTTGAACTTTCTGAAAACAGTTCACTTTTAGTGAGTGAATGTTGAGTGATGAGGATCCTCGTGAACCTATGTTAGGTTGATTGTTCCAAAGTTCTGTATTATTCCATGGAATAGTGGAAAATAAGTGCACTGACATACTATAACACTTTGGGTACATTTGAAAATAATTATACAAATAAAATGAACAACTTAAAATAATAAAATACATGGTAATACAAATTTAAACAATAATATAATTATATAAAGTTGAAGCCATGTCAATGAGGCATTCAACTGGTTTGGTTTTTATGTATCCGGACGTAAAAAATAGTTACAAATCAGGGTCAGGTTCTGGTGTCTCATCGGGATCTTCCCTTTTTGCGACATTTTGTGGATGTCGCACATGTTCAGTGTTTGATGGAGTTTTGACATGTCTAAATTGACATGTGGACATCCAGTGATAAGCATTATATATCCCATTTTGTTCACATAACCTACAAGGAGTAGGAGGAAGGCTTTTTTGGTAATAAGAGGTGTTGGTATGATTTTGGTTAACTGGGCGTTTAATATCCTGCGAGGGGACAGCTGAGGGCCGATTATTTTGGAACGCCTGAGGGCGGTGATTAGAATAATATGGCTCTCGAGGTTGAAAAGGGCGAAAATTTTGTTGATATCGATTACCTTGGGGATATTGGAAACGTCCAAAAGGTCTGTTGCCAATATTGCGAGGTTCATAAGAAGTTTGGTGTGAAGGGGGTGGATTGATTTTGTGTACTTTATTTGCTAAATTTAGCCAATCACTGGTGGAAGGTATGGTATGTCCAACAAGAGCAGTTTGCATAAAATTTGGACAACCATCCGTCAATCCTTGAATAATCAACTCGGTCGAAAGACCTAAATGCCTACCTGCTTGAACTTTACGATGGAAGTACAAAGAAATATCATCTCTCGCATAGAATCTTAGATTTGTGAAAGTATTAAACGAAATTGATTTGGGTTCGAGGAAAGTCTCAATAAGTAATTCTTGCAAAGAGTTCCAATCATTTAAGTGTAATCCATCATTGATATAGGTCTTAAGAGCATTTCCTTTTAAGAAGGAACTAATATTTTCCAACTTCCATTGTTCATCTTTAGGTGCACGAGTATTAAAATAACACAACCAAGAAGTGATGGACATACCTTCATCAAAACATACTAAAGACGGAAGATAATTGGGGAAAATTAAATTCGTAGCCTGAGTTAAATTCGATGAACTAGCTTCAGTTTCATTTACAGAGGATTGTTGGTTCATGGCAGAATTAGAGTTAGTATTGTCAGTTGAAATTAAAGTAGCTTGACTACTCGGTGTGTCTTTGTTTACTGACATTTTAACTTGACGTTGTACCAATATAGCAAATTAGATAATGGATAATAATAATTAGAATAATTAAAATTCAAAATCAATTTCATGATCACAACATTTTACACAATAGCTCATTAATGATCATATTCAAAACAGTTTTTGAAATAAACTATCAAGTTTAATTAATTCTTTGAAACTATTCAACATTACAAACTGCTAACTCTTGTATAAAAAAAAAATCTTTGTTTACAAAAAATAAATTTAATTGGAAACACTTAAAAATAATTAATATGAAAAGCTAACATCAGTTAATTAGTAAGCATTTAAAATTAATTAATTAAACAGTGAATTATTCAAATAAAATTCAATTTAAACTTCTACAATTTAAATTAAAAAAAATCAATATTGCTTAAATTTGAAAACTATTAAGTTTTAAAAATATTTCAAACATTATCAAAAATACACATGGTTTCGTTTCGAAGCATTGGCACTGGTCAATGTTTTGACCGTAATCGACGCAGCACACACATCGTAGAAATGCACACAAAAGGAAAATCGAAACTAACTTTCGTCGAGAACATTCATTTCTTGGTCTTTCACACTGATCACGGAGATTTATGTAACTTGCAGAACTTTGATTTCACGAACATTGATACTGGTGAATATTTTGATTCGTATCGAAACAGCACACAAATTGTAGAAATGAACACAACATGAGAATCGAAACTAACGAGCACATTCGTTTCTTGGTGTTTCAGTTTCACTGATCACTTTGATTTCGCGATGGGCAGAGTACTCACTGTTTCGAAGACACTTTATTTTGAAGATGAGGAGTTTAATTTCTCAGCAGGTTGAAAAACACACGAGTCGGCGGTTCAGGGCAAGCCGGGAGCTGGCTCCGTACGTCATGGCGCCGCAGGTAACGGTCGCTTTCGTTTCTGTAGGGCGCTTCTGGAGTCGCTGCCGTTGCAAGTTCGAATCGCCCATGTTTGTCGAAGCGGTCGTCGCATCTTCTAAAAGGTAGACGGGCTTCTGTTCTTTCGGAGCTTGAACGTGTACTGGTGTTTGCGGATATCAACTTTCGGTTCGGCTTTCTATGTGCCAGGAACTACGCAGTAGGACTCATTCTCGGCAACCGGCTTACAAATCCGTCGGGATCGGTAATGAACGATAGTTTTTCACGGCAGGAAACCTCCTAGGATGGATGCGTTTCAGTTCCAGAATGGTATTCCGGTTGGCCACTTATCGCTGTACGTTGGCTCGGACATCTGCTGGATTAGTGTTCGGCTAGCATGGCTATGGGAAGCTATTTGCGCTAAAATTCGCCGTAACAGGACTTCAATCGCTGTCGACTTTTTGAAATGTTCCACTGGGTGGTCATTTCATTAGTTTAATTGCAGTCGTGACTAAATTAATCCATGATTGGGCCGAGTAGATTTCACAGAAACATGTTTATTCAGAGAATTAGCTTACATCCTTTCGTGTCGGCAGCCGAACACCAAGTGTCGTGAGATGGGGATTTTTCATATTACCAAGAGGGAAAATGGGGAATTCGTATCGGTTCGGAAGCACAGTCGTTGATTGGTAGGGATAATCCTTTAGGGAAAAAGGGAGTTCTTGGAATAAGAGAGCAAAGGCACAGACTGTGCTTAGTTAAATTAAGGGATAGATGTTAAGGGATTTTACAAGGGGTCAGGATTAGAAAAGGGGGTGGTTATAGGAATTTTCTTTCATCTATATAAATATATATAAATATATATATATATATAAATATATATATATATATATATATATATATATATAAATATATATATATATGTCACCGTGATAGTGCGAAAATGCGTGTATCTGCAGACTCACTAGTAACTCCGCAGATACACCGGGCAAATACGTGACAGTGCGGAAAATTATTTGATTTCGCACATGCACTAGTGTAGCTGCAGATTTACTAGTGCATCTGCAGATGCACTGTTAGTCACTCGTGAAAGTGTAAATTAAGATCGTCTCGAACGTAATTCTCATTAAGTTTTTAACTTTTTTTAAAAAAATCAAGAAATTACGTGCATTGAAGACGTGCAACCGACCGCTGAATATAATATCATGAAAAATGAAACGTTTTTTTTTTTATAAAAACTGGCATGTGATGTTTGGTCTGTCAATTATCGCCAAAAAATACCAATGTCGCCAATCAATACTAAAACCTGATTGGTTAGCGGCAATAGAACGTTGTTTGGATTGCAATGTTTACATTTTTGCAAAGAAGTATTCCCGTGTTCAATTTGAATTTAAAATCCTAATTTTTTTTTCGCATGTTCAAGAATAGTGATTTACATGATATATTCAACTTGCCGAAATAGATCTTCGCATATTATCGGTGTGACAGACAACATAACGTGGAATTGCAAAATTTTCCAGACTGACCCCCCAATTTACAATGCAGAAGAATTGTGTGGAACTAGAATATTGATATGAAAATATTAAACAATTTTTTTTCTGTTAACTTTATCCACTACGCAGTACTGAAAGAAAACTATAAACTGTGATTTCAATCAATTTACATATTTGCTGTAAGAACTATTTGTTAAAGGATTCTGTATAACAACAGAATTAACAGACTAAATTAAGTGAATACTATTTTTGTCTACGGCCTTCGACTGGATAGTAGGTATTTTAAGAAACTAACTGTTTATCTCAGAATTGTTCCACTTTCTTTCTAAAAATAAATAACAAAACAGGAAAAAAGATTCTGTGATGTCATGAAAAGTGTTTACAATTTATTGTGTTACGTGGTGTGTGTTGAACATTCAGTTTATTAAATAGACATGGAAATGTCTGACTAAATCTTACTCTCACGACTGATAATTAACATTCAAACATGAATTGTATTCTTGCTTCTGACAACCATGCAAACTCTGCTGAACCGATTATCTACACAGACACATTTCAAAAGCACACTTCTACAATGGGGCCAGAAAAATCCCATACTCTTCAACTCATGGGCACCTTGCAACACAGTAGTCTCCTTGACCTCATAATACCGCACATCACATCTAACTCCAAAAATGGTCTCTGCATAGCGTTCCAATCTATTCTTCACCAGCGTTGTGGCACCAACCACTCGGCAGTTCCTCATCAACCCTAGTTCAATAATCCTGGCTAACGGCACAGTCCTACCTCTCAACATCCTGCTTGAATCCATCCCTCAGGTGGTACCCTTCAGTTTTCTTTGCTGCATCCGCGAAAAAGGCAACATCCCGGAACCTACTTTCAACTTTAAAGGGGTTTAAACAACATCCCCCTCCCTGGTCAGCAGAAAGCTCCCCACTCGACAGCCCAATTTGACACTCCGACATATCATCCCTGAGTTCGGTTCACTTTCTTTCGAAGGAAGTGGACCCTGTGACAGCCGATCGGTATTTTTGTGTCTCACCCAAACATATCCTCTTTTGCTCTACTCGGCGATTGCATTGATTTTTGTTTTTGCTTCAGTGTTTCTAATATGTTCTTCGCCTAATTCAATATCCACAAACATTGGTGGATTTAGGGGAGGGATCCATACCCTCCTCCATGGAAGACTTGTATAGGCACCGTGCTTTTTTTTACCCAATTTTTGTTTTGAAAAATAAATGCATTAACAACCTTTGCGTACAACAATAGCTCAATTAATCTTGCATTCAGTGATTCCGCAATCTCTTCTCAACCAATCATACTTAGCCTGCCATTTTTTAAAATACTTTTTCCTGATATTTATATTTTAATATAGTATGAACAGTGAATTTCTATTGCATATTTTGGAAAAATAATGACAGTAATATTGTATTTTAACCTTTTACTGTTAACATGTTTGATATTAACTTTCTTTTTGGAAACAATTGCATTCTATTCCTGATCTTTTTAAAGAGTAGTTTTTAGCATGTTCTTTGTACATTTAGTGTGGATAATTATAAAAATTGTGTGAAGCTGATTATAAATCAGAGTATATATCAAACATGTATTTAGCGATTGAAGAGATTTGTCAAATGTTTAATAAAAAGAAATGTATGAGGAATTTTAATCTGAAGAAATTTTTTAATTACCAACATACTTGGTGCGTCTAGATGACAAAAATAATATTTATAAAAGTTTGTGAGAAAATAACTTTTTAAACTCAATTATATGTTGTTCTCGGAGAAAAAAACACATTATTTTGGTAACAGGCAACACTCGAGTGTAATGGATTAATAAAATATGTTGATTCCAAGTGATGTCATACTTTTAAATAGAACAAGATAATGAAAAATTGTGTTTTTATGTTCAAGAATATGGTTCTTGTTCAATTTGAAAAACAGAGAACAAAACAACATCGTTTTTTTATGCTTGACAGTCTCTTCTCAACTGCAAAGGGTTAAATAAATTTTCTCTTATGTTTATTAGATTGTAATACAAATGTAATATATATTTAACTTTTTCAGATATTAGTATTGCATAATTTCTACCAGGTCATTTTCATTCTATTTAACTTTTTACTTATAAAGTCTTAAGAATTACTTTTAAAAGTCTTAAAAAAACAAGTTTAATTTTAGAATTTAAGCTGTTAGTGAGTGGATTGGAATTTTTTTATCAAACATCCTTTTGAGTGTGCCAAGGATGTATACCCAAGATTTTATTTATGATCTTTTGCCCCTTAATAATCTGGAAACTCCAACAGTTGGGATTTTCGAGTTTTAAAAATAAGCAAGTTGAAAAAATTTACGTCTTAAAAAATTAATATTTTTAGCAAATGAAACCACCAGCATTGTCGGAGGAATTTATAAATTGTCAAACTTGTAAGATTAAACTTAAATTCACGAGTTCAATTTAAGAATTTACTACACACTTACTGTTGATATGGCACGTAAATTTCATCATATCCAATTTATTTTCAAATAGTGTTCTGTAATAAATTGAATAAAATCATATATTGTAGTTTACTACTGCAGGGTTCCCACTCATTTTTAAAAATAAAGAATTTTTAAGGACTTTCTAAAGACATAAAAAAAAAATTATGGACCATTTTTTATCGCGCTGCTTTTGCAAGATAGAAAAAATTAAACAAACCGTGACAACAATAAAGTTTCGTGTTAACTTAAAAATTACTATTCAAATTCAATGCTAATATTTAAACCGTATCTCAACAGAACCTCGTACACGCATCTAATGGCAGCGATTCAGAGGGCAGAAGGAGGGGATTTTCTAATACTTTTGGTCCTATGCGGTACAAATTATCAAACTGTTTGACGTGGTCTACCTTCCTCTACAGGATGGTATGTAATTTATCCTCGGACTAATTTCCCATGGAGTTACGGTGCGGAAACGTGTACTGCACCTATGGCGACATTTCCTCCTCCCATTTGATTTGTCGGTCAGAAGGGGAAATGGGTTAGCAATTGGCCTGGTCGAGACGTCTTATCTTCTTGTACACGTGGTATGTCATTTATCCCAATAGGCTAACTCCAGGGGGGCGGAGGCGTATACTGCAGCCAAGGGCAAAATGGATTAATAATAGACTTGGATGACTTTTACCTATTTTAAGTTTGGTATCCTTCAAATAACACAAAATGGGGAGTATATATAAATATGTAATATGAATTATTTTTCCTCCAACAGTAGGAAGAGAGGTCAAATTTTTATTACCAAGAGTATGCAAAAAAATTGCTGCTCGATGAAACGTTTCAAAACTGTAGTTCAAAATTTCCAGAACACATAAAAACATAGGTAGGGCATCTTCCTTAAATACTCGATAAAAGATGGTACTGCTACCATAGCTTTTACAAACTCAACAATTAACTAAATTGTTATCACGTCTTGTCTTGGTAAAACATTTGCTATCAGCAGCACCACTCATCATAAATAATTATTATGAATTTCAGAAAATAATGCTTCGGTCCACACTCCACTCTGGTTCAACAAAATTATGGTTTTAAGTAACCAATGTCCAATTTCTTGATTGCCTTCAATGCAGTCCCAAACAAATAGGAAACTTATGGGGCATAAAATTTATAAAAATAGCAAGTATACAGTAATAGAAATAAAGCGAAAGGGCCATAGAAAAGCTTGGTAAAACCTGCCACCTTTTTTAAAAAATGTGTCGAACTTGAATATATTCAAACAGATAAAAGAATATGGCCAGCCGGCCTTTTAATTTTGTCCACTGGTTACAAAAGAATAACAAATATTTTGATTCTATGAACAAAACTATTTCCTTGTTAATAAAATATCGAAAATTTGCCTAAATTTTTACTCGTGTAGTTTTTTATATTTTAACAATTTTTCAACTGGCCCTCCTCTAGT
This sequence comes from Troglohyphantes excavatus, assembly GCA_963932185.1. Classification (NCBI taxonomy): domain Eukaryota; kingdom Metazoa; phylum Arthropoda; class Arachnida; order Araneae; family Linyphiidae; genus Troglohyphantes; species Troglohyphantes excavatus. The sequence continues at coordinate 61,788,099 of OZ010666.1, read as the reverse complement.
CCAAGACTATATCAATAAATAGAAATAAATTTAAATTAACAATTTTCAACAAGACTAACTCATTGATTTGAAAATATTTATATTTTAGATTCAAATTTTTAACAAAAAAAGAATTTCAAGTTTAACAAGAAAACTTGATTTCTTTTTGTCAAAATATTTTTTCTATATCTTTTGTCCATTATTTCTTTCTTTAAAGCATTACTTATCATAAACAAATGAAATATTCTGCCTCATATAATGCAGTTTTTAAGGACTAGTGGGAACCCTGTACTGTTTAAATTCTTTAATCCTACTAAATCTGTAAAAAAAATATTTGATTAATGAGTTCGAACAGGGAATTTCCTATCTTTAAGTTGACAAATCAACTTAAAGATTGGAAATTCCCATGCAACCTCTCCAATTATTTTTGTAATTGCTCTGATCCAAACTAGAAAATTTTAATAAAACTACACATTGTATGAAATTAATTCTAAATAGGTTATTATACATATTATTGACTATTGAAAACACTATGAAAATTAGTTTAAATTCAGAAGGGGTTCTGACCCTCATTTTAGTAAGTTGTACTATGCTTCCCTAGTAATATTTTCTGGATCTACCTATGGCTACAAATATATATTTTTTATTATTAGTTTCAGTGCGACCAAATTTTTAAGTGTTTATTCTTCACCTAATGAGGAGAGAACTCAGTTAATATGTCATAAAATACAATCGCATTTGTGAAAAATGTCATTTTTATTGAAAACTACATAAAACAAGAATACTACTTAAAAAAAGTTATATAATGTAATGAAATTTAATAATTTGGAACTAAATGTACTATCGCGGGGCACCGAACTTTGAACAAAATTAAGTCGCCAATTCCATGACTCGTTAATCCCGCCAAACGAGATGGTAACCCTCGATTATGCAGTCGTAGTGCAATGGAACGATGCTAAATATTATATTTACAATTGTTATAATTTAATAATTTATCATTGGAATGTTATTTTTTCGTAATTTCTGATATTTTAGTAACAAATTATTGTAATAAGAGCAAACTATCGCCGTTTTAAAAATATAAACAAACTTTCAATTACGAAATAAATTTTTATCATTGCCAGTTAACTTTGATAAGAGTAATACTTTTATTTAGATTTGTATTAAATAGCCCAATGTCGTTAATGTTAAATAGCCCAAGATCATGTTTATTAACCAAACGGATTAGTCGGCAAATTAGTGATTGACTTGTTGGTTGCTTTGCGATTGATTGGTCAACGCATCACCAAAGCTGCACTTTGGGCTATTGTAAACAATTCGCATATATCTTGAAGAAAGGACCCTGGAAAGCTGTCTCGTATTTTTGAACCATGGTTAGATGACGGAAGTTGCTATTCTGAATGGAAAGTTAATTTTTGAGGTCTTCCTGGTTCGATGCCTGGCGATGGACTTGACAAAGAAAAGTTAAAAGTAGTGATCTTGTGATCGGAGAGTTGCCACAAAATACTATAAAAGTCGTCCAGAACATCCGCAAAAATTAACGACGTGTATTCGGGACAGGTGCACGATAAATCTGATCGGGGTCCAAAGTCCCGACGTCTATTGAAGGCGCTGGGTGCTAGTTCAGGTGTTTCCTCGTCATCTATGACCTTGGTTCAAAAATACGATGGCATCGTTCCCGGGTCTTTCCTTCGAGATAGACCCCGAACCGTCTACAATAGCCCACTGTGCAGCTCTAGTGCGACGTTAATTAACAAAACAAAACCTATTTTGACAATCCACATCACAATACTAATACATTTGTAGGTTTAAACTGCATTTTTTGATGGGTTATTCTGCTTTGAATTTGATTTAAACTGCATTGAATTGTAAGGGCTATGATGCTCCAAACGACTGCCCTTCGGGCAATCGTTTGGGGTATCACACCTCAATATGAAGCATTTCCAATATAAAACTATTGTTATACATAGAATATAAAATGAAAAAAAATTATATATAAATGAAAATTTCAAACAGATGCATTACCGTATTTAGTTTAAACAATTCGTCAGTTACTAAAAAGAGGCAACTTTAGAACACACAGAAATTTTCAAAGAGCATCAGGAGTAAAAAAAGCCATGAAATTTGTAGTAAAAAGAGCCATACAAAATTTAAAAAAAACAAAAGGAGAGCTTAGTAACAAAGCTCGCAGACGATACGAAAAAAAATTCGCAGACGATAAAATTATCAGAGTAATTATCAAAGTAGCACAAAAGTTTAGAGAGTGGGTTTAAACCACAGGTCCGTTATTTTAAAATTATTCCAAATTTTCTCGGGATAGACCCGGAACCATTTCCAATAGCTCATTGCGCAGCCGTAATGCGACGCTTATTCAATAAAAGCCATTATCGTTATCTGACCATGATTCAAAAATACGAAGCATCGTTCGCGGGTGTTTCCTTTGAGATAGACCCCGAACCGTCGCCAATAGCCCACTGTGCAGCTCTAGTTCGACGTTATATAACCAAACCAATAAACCATTCGTTACATAATAACATTGGATCGTCTTTAATAGCCCATTGTGTGGCTCAAATATTGCCTTAATTAAACCAAAACAAAGTTATACTTAAACAATTTATAAACGTCAATTACTTTTCAAATGTGTCCGTGCAATAGCCCATTGTACAACGTTGTAATAGCCTCCTGTGCATTTCATCCAACCAATCGCGTTTATTCATCGAAGTTTTCATCAGGGCCACCGAGACCCGATTTTAAACCAAAGAAACCGGTATTATGCTCATCAAGCTATCGCCGTTGCCCATCGTTGGCCGTTAATATTCGCGACTTCTATGCATTTAAATTTTTCGGTGCCCCGCGATAATACATTTGTACCAATAATTTTAATTTTTAATTGCTTCATTTAAAAAATAATTCAAATTTATTATGTATTTCAAAAAAAATCCCCGAAACATAATCGGACAGCTTAAACAGGACTCGTAACACTTTTTTCCTATGTCCCTAGGGAAAAAGGGACCAAACATATTAAAAAAAGAGACCTACAAAATTTAAATCCTCATTAAATTTTAAGTCATCAATGTGCGATTCGGTAACTATCCAAAAACAAGCCGAATCAAATTTCAAATTACCGTACAATTTTAATTACCGTACTTAAAAATTATTAATTTTAAAGGATTAAATTATGAAAATTAATTACATTTTATCTTACATAAATCAAGACTTTACCATTTTTCTTGTTAAATCTATTTTAACGAAACAAATTGAAATTTTAATTTCTAATAATGCAACCAAATCGTGAACATTTTCCCGACTTTCTGTAACCCTAAATATGCCCCTTTTTTCTAATTTATAATTTTTCAATTTAATCCAAACTGATTCAATACTGAATGTATTGATTCTAGAATAAAAGTTACTTAAAAGAAACATGGATATTTAAAAAAATTGTTTAAATATATTAAGTGCAAAAGGTGACAAGAGGAAACACCCTTGAAAGTCCCTATCCCTTTTGAAGTTAGATGTATTTTTGCATTGAAAACGCTGAAAACGATGTGGACTTAACTTGAAGTTCCATTTTCCATATGGTTTACAGATGAAGTGAAACATTACTTATAAATGTAAATAATGATAACAATAACATTTCAGAATAAGAAAATGACGGCGAAAACAAAATTACCGCATAAAAACCGTTCGTACAACATTCCCAAGTAGCACAAGACGTCGTAACGACGTTGAAAACAGGTAGTGAACGTCGCAATTTGGTCGGAGTCGCAAAAAGACCGTGAAAACAACGCCTTTTAGCGGCAATAAATGCGACGTCGTTTTCTGGATGCCATTTTTAGGTGTAAAGACGTGGTTTCAGCGTCGTAAAAAAACCCCATAGAAAATCCTGTCTTAGTAAAATATTCAAAGGAGATCGTTACTATAAGAAAGGTTTATTTTAATAAAAGTCATTTTCTTTTTATTCCACACATTTTTAAAAAATAAATTATGATTTTTTTAATATTTTTTAAGACTAAAATTTATAGATATTTTTATTAAATGTAACATAGAGAAATAATTATTAATATAAAACAAATAATTATTAATTAAAAAGGTAATTATTAATTAAAAATAAATAAATATTAATTAAAATAATTTAACAACTCTTTATTTTCATTATTTTAACTATCATTAGAAATCACTAAATTTTAAAATGATTGATTATTATTAATTTAAAAATAATTTGGTTATACTTTAATTTATTATTAACAATAAAGTATTTTTAGTTTTAAATAATAATTATTAGTTTTAAATAATAATTATTAGTTTTAAATAATAATTATTAGTTTAAAATAATTATTAGTTTAAAATAATTATTAGTTTAAAATAATTATTAGTTTAAAATAATTATTAGTTTAAAATATGCTAACTTAGTTTATAGACAAACCTACATTACAAATATATTTTTTATTCCCGTTCCCTACAAGAAAATAAATGAAAGCTTAATAAATGAATTTTTAAAACATATTTCTTTATTTTAAAACGAATTAATTTAGAAGTTTGGATAAAAACATGAAATAAAAATTAATAGAAAATATTTTTGAATAATAAAGTAATTTTTGATGAATAATAATATTGTTAAAGAATATTTAGAATAACAGAAAGTAATGTTTAATAAATAGTATTAGAAATATATTTTCTTCTTCTAAAATTTCTTAGAGTAACAAAAATTAATTTTTAATAAATAATTAAAAAAAATATTTTTTTATTTGTAAAACGAATTAATTTTGAAATTCAGTTAATTTTTTTTAATAAATCATTAAAGATGTTGCTTTTTTAACAATAGAAAGAAATTTTTTTAATAAATATTTTTTTAAAATTATTTTTCTCACTTGTGAAAAGCAATAATTTTGCAAGTAACTTTAAAAATATTTTTAAAGAAATATTAATAGAAATATTTTTATCCCCCCCCCCCCAATAATAATAATGCTTCTTTAAATGAATGTTTGAAACATATTTCCCACTTGTAAAAAGAATTAAATTTGAAATTTAGCACAAAATTTCAACAAAATAACACTTTTTCGAAAAAAAGAACAATTTTTATCGTTCTTGTGATGTCAAAAGAAACTAGTTTCGTCTCTGTGGATCTGGCAACATCTACCTCGGCGGCATTTTCTGTTGTGAAGAAGTCACGTCTCCTCATGGCATGGCGGAAAACTAAGTGCATTTATATGCTTCTTCGAATTTATACGATGAAAAATTATCTGCTATTAAGCGTAATGGAAAAAAGGTAAATATACATGCCTACATACAAACTACACATAAAATTGTTGTCTATTTATGAACAATGTTGTTTTCCTAAAACTGGCACTATGACACGCGTTTCTAAAAAGCGTCATTCTAAAGTGCTTGAAATGACAATATTAGTACTGCTTATTTCTGAGAATTTCATACATATTATCAAGGAAATTTGATCATTTTACGAGTTATTTTTAAAAAGGTATGAACTCTTAAAATATTTTTGACTATTGAGATTGATAGTTGAGATGTTAATGTATTTAAATTAACCCTCACGTGGAGACGTGCTGTAATGCTACATGCTAGCGGTCTCTTTAGACTACGTCTCTCCTGAAGTTGTATAAAGTAAAATCTGCTAATCGTGGTTAACTAAATGCTTTTCCATAAATAAGCTTATAAATCTGTCGATATCCCATAAGTATTTTTTTTCGTCAACGCAATTTAAATTAAAAAAAACCTCGTGGAACAAATTTATTTCAAATTTAATTTTGATACTTTTAGAAAAATGAAATTGATTTTTATTTCAGGAACTTTTTGTGTCCCTTTAAAAAAATTTTAGAACAAGGCCAAACATATAGTGCTCAATATTTAATTCAGTCGTTGATTCATTATTACACAGGGTTCCCACTTACCTGGAAAACAAGAAAAACCTGTAATTGTCAAGGAATAGTTTTAAAAATTCTTAACATTTCTGGAAAAGTCCAGGAATTTTTCTAAATTTTGACTGTGAAAGTGCCTTGTATTCTTTTCCATGCTATCCGATGAAATGTTCTTTTTATTATAAAAATGATATACTTTGACAAGTTATTATTTGCTGGCACTTAATTTTTATGGGTCTCAACATTAATCTTTAATTTTTTTTAAACATATATTACATTTCATCTATTTTTAATTATTTAATTTCGTTTGAAAACTTTAATAGTCAAGGATTCTTAATATCAAGAGGCAAACCTGATTAGAAACAAAATCCATTGGTTAATTCCTAGTGTACGGTGTGACAATTGGTGGGGATAAATTATATATTTTGGCAACCCTATTTCATGACATTTCTTGCAATATCATGATGTACCCTACTTTTTTTTCCCGCACCGTTTTACGTTTTTTGCCACGGCCTTGACGCCGAGGAGGCACCATACACTAGGAATTTACCAAAATGGCAATTTCGGTATGGCCATTTTTTTTCTGTTTTTCAAATCACTTTCCGGTTAATCTGCCTTTCCGAGTCGCCCTGATTTTTTGCCAAATCCCATTACTTGGCTCCAAATGGTGATGCAGGGAGAAAATAGAGGAATTCTTTGATTGGTATGCTAGTGTCACGAATGTAAGATCTTCACAAAAGTTGTCAAGGGTTACCCAATTAGAAAAAATTAACTCCTTTTCCTTATGTGTTCATAGTTTAAACAGCTCACAAATTTTGTAATGTGTAACTGTATATAGAATTTTCTCAATATTAAACTTGATTTAATTTACATAAACCCATTTTTTTTTAAGGTTTATACTTTTGAGATGAAGTTTATCCATCAACCTGAGTACTATGACTGGAATTATAAATGGTTAGTAATTTTATTGTTATATTTATAAAAAACTTGGTCATTACATAATTTTTTAATTTTTTTTAGTGTATTTGTTAAAAAGCTTGATAGTTTTTTTACTATAAATCCAAGAATTATTTGAAGTGTGCAAAAAATAAATTAAAAAAAAAACAAAATGATATTTTAACTATTAAGTATATAAACTTTAGCGTACTGCCACACAGTATTTTTTTTATTTCGGTTTGAATACTTTTTAAAATTTATGCTTGGACCAATTCATTAATTTTTAAAAGTGTAGTACATCGTTGCATACAACACTTTTAAGTTATTAAACAAAGTACCACTGGTAAAAAATCAAAATGACATGCAATATATGGTGCTAGGGTTTGCAACACAATTATAAAATTCTGACATGAAAAGTGTTTAAACAATTTGAAGGAAATTTCATCAAAGTTAAAAAAGTAAATTCAAATATGTTTAATAACAGATTAACAATAAAATTTTAAATATAGTGTTAAAATTTTTAATGATTAAGTAAATTCTTGAAATAGCAATATGATTGGATTTTTTTTAATTACAGTACTTTTTTGTTTAAACATTTAAAAAGAATATTATATTTTTAAATAATCATAAAGGTTTATAAAGAAAATTGGTTATTTGCAAAGAGCAGAATGTTTTAGTTACAATTCTCAATATGTAATATTTGCATTTAACTATGATATTTATCACTTGGTGACGTTTCATAATTAGTGATAAGCATTAAGATTTTAGAAAACAATAGTTAATTGATATTTTAACTATTATTTTTAGTTGCATATTGATAAAACCAGGAGCTATTCAGAGGGGCATCGTAACTTGATTTGGCAGAATATGGGCATACGTAAATTAAAATTGAGCAGTAATATATTCTAAATGGGTAGTTGTAAAAATCAAGGCACTGGACGTGATAATTGCATAATTTGTTTAAAATAGCCACTGAAGAGAACCTTGATCGTAATTTAGCTTTCAGAGTAAATGTGAAAATAATATTTGTCTTTTTTCTAGCTATTAACTACCGAAATTTGATTGTTCAAAAACGTACTTTCCCTTTTGTGTTCTAAACATTCCCAATTCTACGTAATTTAGCATTTTTATTATTCTTTTTTTAAAATAAATTTTTTGCATAAAACAGTGATTGATTGCAGTCCTCACAACAAGTCCCTTTTTTCTCTAAAAGTTCTTTTTGTTACTTGAAGTACTAAAGTCCTTTTTTTTTTCCGAATATGGTCCCTTAATTCAGGAAATATAGTTTGTTTCCCTTTATGGTTACGATAACACATTTCTGGCACTTTTTCGTCCCCTATTTAACCAAAGATTAAATTTTTTTTATTTTATAATGGCCATTACAAAAATTAACATTTATGTTGAGTCTGCTAATAGAGCGTTGCAATTCTCAAAATATCATTAAACTAGGATCAGACTTGCTGTTTTTGTCTTTACAAATGTAATTAATCACATTTTTGTAGAATGTTAGCCTATGAGTAAACAATTTCTGTCCTTCCAAATATCATTTGTGCATTGTGTCAAAAACAAAATTTAAATTAAGACCTTGTTCTTGGGAAGAATGATAAATAACAGGTGCAAGTGTAACTTGTAATTATATATATTTACAGTATCTCGTATTGTAATGAGAAAAATACTTTTCGATTTACATTTTACTTGTAAAATAGACATATTCTGCAATAAGTGGCATCCCTGCTAAATTTCAATTCACCCCATAATTTAAAAAGAACATGAGATTACAAAAATATTAAAGTATTTTCTCACAAATTTACTAATTTTTTTTATTAATGCTACGATTTTCTTCAAATTTTTACTAGGGGTACTGGAAAAATGAGTGAAAGAAGTAAAAAAAAAAAATTCAATGTGTGTTCTGATTTATATGATATTTCTATTTCTGCTAAAAGCAACAAAACAGCTTATAATACATTCAATCATAGAGAAAAAAATATGTACATATTTATTTAAAACGACTTGTGAAGAGTTATTCTCAATGCAAGACCATCTCAATATATTTGGCCTTCGAAGAATTTCGAATGGAATTGATGTTATAAAACTTGAAATGATACAATTTTGCAGTCGTCTGGTGTTTATGTTACTGTGATTTAGGAATAGGAATGTTTAATGCATAACGTGTACATTATTTAACAAAAGTTAGACTTGTGATTGATGTCATCAAATCTCTGATTATAAATTATTTGCCTGGCACATTCAATAATAGCACTTCAACTTTTAATCAGCTGAGTGAATAAAAACTCAGTCTGGAACCACCCTGCAATTATTTTATTTGCATTCAACTCAGCACTGCCACGTTTCAGATTTCAAAATCGCCAAGTAAAGATTAAAAAGCATCCAAACTGTGGTATTTTCATAATATATATAAAAAAAAGAGAAATTGTCGATTATTTGACAAAGTTGTTATTGTGGTATATAGTGAAAAGATATTTTGTCCAATAGTTACATGACCGATAATTGCTAAATAATCAGATACAATTTGAATTTTTCAGTTGCGTGCAACTAAATAGTTCAATTGGATGTCCGATAGTTGCCAGTGCCCAGCTAGCCTGTATTGTTACATAGAAAATGTAACTTTTTTTTTATTTAAAACTCTTTTTGATGTATTGCATTTTTCCTATAATTTAGTCACTTTCGCATTTGATGACTTAACATTTTAAGGGGATTTAAATTTTGTTAGTCACTTTTTCTCTAGGGACATATGTAAAAAGTATTACGAGCCCTGTGATGTGAGTAATTTAAATAAGAATTCTCTAAAAATGTAAACATAATACTTTAATTTGATAACTTTAGATTTAAGAACATTTAAAAGTTCAAACTAAAGAGCTCAACTAAACACTAAGAGAATACTAATATTACGTGCTACATTATTATTAAATTTGCTTTTTGAAGTGGAAAAATGTATAAAGTAATTAATAAAAGTCCTGATGGAAAATAATTTTTTAAAAAAATATATACTTTTTTTTACTTTCCCAAAATGCTATTGAGAAATCTACATATACATATAAGAATGATAATTAATAGTTTATAAACTTTTTTGCAATAGTGTCAAATCACAAAAAAGTATTTTATATAGTTTCAGTTATATATTTATGGAATTATATTTTTTGTAGGCCATTCTTGCCTTAAGAGGAGGAAAAAATGTTGGAGAAATTACAAGGAGAAGGATCTTAGGGTCAATAATGGATAATTCTCTGGAAAGTCAAATGGGCTGGTCAAGGAGATATAAAAGCGTTTATAAGAAGCGAGTGCCTTAGTTGTTTGTAAGTATAATTTAAACACTTAATAAGATTTGGAGTGTAAGTGGAAAATTGCATTTCAAAGCAGTATTTTGTGCTAAAACTGCATTTTTCCAAAGGTCTAATTTTTGCTAAATGGAACTAAAATTTTATTTTTTATGTGTGAGATTGAAATGATAAAAGAGCATTGCATAAATTATCTTGAATTTCAAAGAAATGCATTCAGATTTCTTGGAAATCCCGATTTTCTGAAGTATATATACTTTATAAGCTTTGTAGTGTCGAATTGCTTTAACTTCATTTTTTTGGAAATCACTGGGGGGGGGGGGGGGGGGGGGGGCAAAGCTCCAAATGCAGCCAAATCATATCATAGCTTTTAAAACAGAAAAAAATAGTAATATAATAGAATAGAGCACCTTTCCTTGGTGAAATAAATGTAATATAAACCAATATTAGTGTTATAATGAAAAGAAAATACATATTTTCTGCATTCTTTGGGCAAAACTATGGATATGTAATTTTGTTTTTTGATTACTGTGAAGACAAACAGCAATTGACAAGTATATTTAATTTTGTTTTCGACACATAAAGAAACAAATTGTACAAATTTAAGTCTTTCAATATTGTGATTTAAATTATGACAACTCTTTTGAGGTTAAAATGCACGCAATTTTGACATTGAAAGTCTTCATTTGTTATAGATTTTTAAAAAAATATTTTGATTTAAATTTGTTAGTGTAAAGTGTTTTATTTATCTGACTTATTGCTGCCTTCCTTACTTAGTTACTTTCTGTATTTTAACTTATTACTGTTAAAGTGGTAATATTTTTTTTAAAGTTAGAACACAATTTCTCTAATTATGTGTATTTTTATAGTTACGTGCAATTTTACATTTACTACCTTGTCCTTAATTGGTGCATTTTTATGAAGAACATATGACTAGAATTTAATGTACTAATGCATTTTAGATGTTATTCAGCAATAAAACGAGAGTGTTGTATTATTTTCGTCATAGGTCAAGTGAAATAAGTCATTACATTACTTAATTGAAAAGTTACCCATGCATTTCTTATTTGTACTAGTAAAGTAAATTCATTTAAATACATATATATATATAAACCAGCCAATAATTTTTCTTTTTCAGATTCCATTCATCAAAACCCAATGTATAAAGGTGCTGCAGATAAAGATATAGAAGCAGCCGTGAAGGCGTATTTAAAATATGCCCTGGTCAAAACTGAAAAAGAATGTTTAAAAAAATTGTTATGTAAAATTAAGATTAAAAAAAATATATTGGTTTCATTTTAATAAATATTAAACTGCAAACAGTTTTTCCTTTATATTTGTAATAATTTATTTTCACTTCAAGTTTACTCTTATTTCAATAACAACATTTTTAATAAAATGTAACATTTCCAAAATATACACATATATAAAAATTTGTTTTAAATGTTGATTTGTTTTGCACAATTTCAATGATATATTTTAGAATATCAATATAGTTGGAAAATTATTAATATATTTTAATTGTATAATTAAAAATCTTCTATAAAGGGTACATGATTTAAAAAAAAAAAATGAATAAAAAAAACTGCTTAAATGTGATTTTCTGTAACTACTAATTGAAAAAATTACAATAGTTAGTTAAAATGTCAAGTGACTTTTCTTTAATTGTTCGATAATAATTTTTCGAAAGTATATAAAAGATTTTTGTAGTTAATAATTTATTTTCCAATTTATAATCTAATTATTAATGAAGGGACAGATTATAAATTGGAAATTAAATTAACTACAAAAATCTTTGCATACTTTGTTGTTTTTACGATAATCGTGGCGTAAAAACAGCCACATTTATAAATTACACAAAAAAGACGCAATTGCGACGTTAATATTAAAAAAGTTTCTTTTTATTACGACGAAAAAATCGCGTAACTATGACGCTTTTATATGTCGCTTACTTTTTTTGCGACGGAAGAAAGACGCAACCGCAACGATTTTCTACGACGCCTCTTATTTACGACGCAAAAATTGCGTAACTGCGACGCCATTAAATGTCGCTTCCCTTTTTGTGACACAAGAAAGACGCAATCGCGACGTTTTTTCTACAATACTCCTTTTTAAAACGAAAAAAAGACGCCACCGCGACGGCTTTCTACGACATTTCTTATTTACGACGGAAAAATTGCTCTATTTCGACGTATATCTATTCCCTATATATTTTGGCGACGTCTATACGACCCGAATTGCAACCAGTTCTCGACGTCAAAAAGACGGCAACCAGTTGGGACACATTTGCGTCTTTTTTGCTGCTTTTCTCTGACGGCTTTTCGACGACATGCCGTTGCGGCGAAGACGTTGTTGCGACATTTTTTCGACGCGTTTGTGCTACTTGGGATTGTTGTGAAAAAATTATTAATGTACCTATTTTTGCAATTTATCGCTATTTTTGGCGTACTTAGCAATTGAAATAACAAATTTCCGCACTTTTACGATTCAGGAAACGTGACTCTGCAGACTCACTAGTGACAGTGCGGAAAACTCTTATTTTAAACACGATTCCGCACTTTCACGTATCGAACCAGTGTATCTGCGGAGTCACTAGTGAGTCTGCAGATGTACGGCTTCCGCACTATCACGGTAACATATATATAAATATATATATATATATAAATATATATATATATATAAATATATATATATATATAAATATATATATATATATATATATATATATATATATATATATATATATATAAATATATATATATATATATATATATATATATATATATATATATATATATATATATATATATATAAATATATATATATATATATATATATATAAATATATATATATATAAATATATATATATATATATATATATATATATATATATATATATATATATATATATATATATATATATATAAATATATAAATATATATATATATATATATATATATATATGAAAGAAAATTCCTATAACCACCCCCTTTTCTAATCCTGACCCCTTGTAAAATCCCTTAACATCTATCCCTTAATTTAACTAAGCACAGTCTGTGCCTTTGCTCTCTTATTCCAAGAACTCCCTTTTTCCCTAAAGGATTATCCCTACCAATCAACGACTGTGCTTCCGAACCGATACGAATTCCCCATTTTCCCTCTTGGTAATATGAAAAATCCCCATCTCACGACACTTGGTGTTCGGCTGCCGACACGAAAGGATGTAAGCTAATTCTCTGAATAAACATGTTTCTGTGAAATCTACTCGGCCCAATCATGGATTAATTTAGTCACGACTGCAATTAAACTAATGAAATGACCACCCAGTGGAACATTTCAAAAAGTCGACAGGATTGAAGTCCTGTTACGGCGAATTTTAGCGCAAATAGCTTCCCATAGCCATGCTAGCCGAACACTAATCCAGCAGATGTCCGAGCCAACGTACAGCGATAAGCGGCCAACCGGAATACCATTCTGGAACTGAAACGCATCCATCCTAGGAGGTTTCCTGCCGTGAAAAACTATCGTTCATTACCGATCCCGACGGATTTGTAAGCCGGTTGCCGAGAATGAGTCCTACTGCGTAGTTCCTGGCACATAGAAAGCCGAACCGAAAGTTGATGTCCGCAAACACCAGTACACGTTCAAGCTCCGAAAGAACAGAAGCCCGTCTACCTTTTAGAAGATGCGACGACCGCTTCGACAAACATGGGCGATTCGAACTTGCAACGGCAGCGACTCCAGAAGCGCCCTACAGAAACGAAAGCGACCGTTACCTGCGGCGCCATGACGTACGGAGCCAGCTCCCGGCTTGCCCTGAACCGCCGACTCGTGTGTTTTTCAACCTGCTGAGAAATTAAACTCCTCATCTTCAAAATAAAGTGTCTTCGAAACAGTGAGTACTCTGCCCATCGCGAAATCAAAGTGATCAGTGAAACTGAAACACCAAGAAACGAATGTGCTCGTTAGTTTCGATTCTCATGTTGTGTTCATTTCTACAATTTGTGTGCTGTTTCGATACGAATCAAAATATTCACCAGTATCAATGTTCGTGAAATCAAAGTTCTGCAAGTTACATAAATCTCCGTGATCAGTGTGAAAGACCAAGAAATGAATGTTCTCGACGAAAGTTAGTTTCGATTTTCCTTTTGTGTGCATTTCTACGATGTGTGTGCTGCGTCGATTACGGTCAAAACATTGACCAGTGCCAATGCTTCGAAACGAAACCATGTGTATTTTTGATAATGTTTGAAATATTTTTAAAACTTAATAGTTTTCAAATTTAAGCAATATTGATTTTTTTTAATTTAAATTGTAGAAGTTTAAATTGAATTTTATTTGAATAATTCACTGTTTAATTAATTAATTTTAAAGGCTTACTAATTAACTGATGTTAGTTTTTCATATTAATTATTTTTAAGTGTTTCCAATTAAATTTATTTTTTGTAAACAAAGATTTTTTTTTATACAAGAGTTAGCAGTTTGTAATGTTGAATAGTTTCAAAGAATTAATTAAACTTGATAGTTTATTTCAAAAACTGTTTTGAATATGATCATTAATGAGCTATTGTGTAAAATTTTGTGATCAGGAAATTGATTTTGAATTTTAATTATTCTAATTATTATTATACATTATCTAATTTGCTATATTGGTACAACGTCAAGTTAAAATGTCAGTAAACAAAGACACACCGAGTAGTCAAGCTACTTTAATTTCAACTGACAATACTAACTCTAATTCTGCCATGAACCAACAATCCTCTGTAAATGAAACTGAAGCTAGTTCATCGAATTTAACTCAGGCTACGAATTTAATTTTCCCCAATTATCTTCCGTCTTTAGTATGTTTTGATGAAGGTATGTCCATCACTTCTTGGTTGTGTTATTTTAATACTCATGCACCTAAAGATGAACAATGGAAGTTGGAAAATATTAGTTCCTTCTTAAAAGGAAATGCTCTTAAGACCTATATCAATGATGGATTACACTTAAATGATTGGAACTCTTTGCAAGAATTACTTATTGAGACTTTCCTCGAACCCAAATCAATTTCGTTTAATACTTTCACAAATCTAAGATTCTATGCGAGAGATGATATTTCTTTGTACTTCCATCGTAAAGTTCAAGCAGGTAGGCATTTAGGTCTTTCGACCGAGTTGATCATTCAAGGATTGACGGATGGTTGTCCAAATTTTATGCAAACTGCTCTTGTTGGACATACCATACCTTCCACCAGTGATTGGCTAAATTTAGCAAATAAAGTACACAAAATCAATCCACCCCCTTCACACCAAACTTCTTATGAACCTCGCAATATTGGCAACAGACCTTTTGGACGTTTCCAATATCCCCAAGGTAATCGATATCAACAAAATTTTCGCCCTTTTCAACCTCGAGAGCCATATTATTCTAATCACCGCCCTAAGGCGTTCAAAAATAATCGGCCCTCAGTTGTCCCGTCGCAGGATATTAAACGCCCAGTTAACCAAAATCATACCAACACCTCTCATTACCAAAAAAGCCTTCCTCCTACTCCTTGTAGGTTATGTGAACAAAATGGGATATATAATGCTTATCACTGGATGTCCACATGTCAATTTAGACATGTCAAAACTCCATCAAACA